>JAPWLS010001996.1:0-76112 GCA_028551675.1 Tineola bisselliella
TAAATCTATATATATAAAACTCAAAGGTGACTAACTGACTGACTAACATAGTGATCTATCAACGCACAGCCCAAACCACTGGACGGATCGGGCTGAAATTTGGCATGCAGGTAGATGTTATGACGTAGGCATCCGCTAAGAAAGGATTTTGATCAATTCCACCCCTAAGGGGATAAAATAGGGGATGAAAGTTTGTAAAAATCTTATTAGATTTTCGACTGATTGAACTGAAATTAAAGATTGGAGTTACTATGATGAAGACGTTTTTACACACGCTAAACAAAAATAAAGCCGCAAAAACTACACCTAATTAATAATAATACTTCTTAACGGGAGCGAAGCCGCGGGCAACAGCTAGTATATAAATATGTCTATTGTATTTTCAGCACGAATGGGGGGAAGTCATTAAATTGCTGTAGAATTGGGAATAAAGCAAGTGGAAAGGCGTTATAAAGTGGTTTGAAGTTGAATGAAGATCGACGGAAGGAAGGGAAACGACTCCTTATTATGAAACCTTTAGCTCTCTTATTCAAAGATTGAGAGTTCTTGAATTATCACTTACTTCGCTCTGATTGTATTTTGTTACGACTATTGTTTATTAAATGTTTTAACCTAATTCTAAAGAAACAAAATTTGGAATTTATCATGCTTAAAGTGGTCGTGTTACGATTGTCACGTTACGTTAAAATATAGTAAACTATTAACATCACCGCCGCAACCTCTTTTCTGTCGACAACAGCAATACTGTACGTATTATGTATATGTCCCTATATAAATAAATACCTACAAATCATTGTAAAACACAAGAACGTCGTTAAAGGAGCGGATGTTGGTATCGGTAGCTCACATCCCTTCCTCGACATCAAATCGGTTAACATTTCCGCTTTGAGATATACGACTACACGAAGTTATCTATTAGTGACAGTTGTAGGGGGATAAACTTCATATAACGTCACTCGATTTAACGACAAACTCCCTGAAACATCAAATTACTTTAATTGGCTTACCTTTTTAACTAAATAACTACAACAATACATAATTATTAAGCAATAAACAGTACTTTTTAAGTTGCAGAAAGTAATAACAACTGCAGCTGCGTACGTTCCTTATACTTTATTAGTAAATACATATATATGTATTATAATAGTAAAACATTCAAGTTTTTTTCTCTCCATTTAAAAGCTTCCTTTCTCTACGATAAATGTCCACTCGCCTAATTGTCGCTATATAGAGTTTTAAAATATCGCTAGTTTAAACAGTCGCAGGCCCATATGAGGGTAGAGAGAAGAAATAGTTTTAGCCGTATATTCGAATGTAATATATAATAAGTACATATAAATCGTGTTTTTGCCTTCGGCTACGACCGTGAGCTGCCTCCAGACTTTTACATAGATAGTTTTAAAAAATCCTGAAAAAAATACTATCCACCTAAAACATCTACTTTTCGAGATATAGCAATTACAAAAAAAATCGGTTGTCTGTAAAGTCGGTTTACTGACGATAGTTGAACGTGACAACGTCTTAAGAAAATACTGATGGAATGGTAGCATTTTTCAAAAGAAAATTTTAATTTCATTTGTTTAATAGATTTGTATGTATATAGAGAAGGAGGTAATTGGAAATTACAATTGTAATGTATATAGGGTTTGGCGTTGCTAGGCAACGCCAGTCAACAAATGATTATTAAAAGAATATGTTGATTCACTAAGTATTTGAATATTTTACAATGGCGAACGAGGTTAAAAGGCTGGGGACATACGGAATGTTGAGCGAGTTTGGCTTGGAGCAAGGCGCCAGCTGGCAAACGTATATTGAGAGGCTGCAAATGTTTTTCTTTGTCAATGAAATAGAGGAGTCGCGGCGCCTACCAATGTTGATCTCGGTGGTGGGAGACGCTACCTACGAATTGATGGTGACATTGTGCAGTCCGAGGAAGCCGATGGACATCGCATTTGACGAGGTGGTCGGCATTGTGAGGAGGCATCTGCAGCCAATTCGGTCAGTGGTGGTCGAGCGATATCAGTTTCGGCAATTGCGGCAGTCGCAGGGGTTGAGTATAGCTCAGGCCAGATCCTGTGAGTTCGGGCACACTCTCGACGACAATTTGCGTGATCAATTTATATGCGGGTTGAGCAGTGATCTGATTCGCCAGCGATTGTTTGTGGAGGAGAAGCTGGATTACAATAGATGCCTCTCAATTGCTACAGCTCTCGAAGCGGCCGAGCGGAATGCGGCTGTGGTCGATGGTAGCGTGGCGAAGGGAAGTTCTGGCGTGGAGGGACTGCACAAGTTCAATGTGTCTCAGTGCGCTGTGTGTGGCGGTTCGGGACATCGTGAAGTCGATTGCAGATTCAAGAGTTTTGTGTGCCGCAGGTGTGGGAAGCTGGGACACTTAGAACGAGTGTGCCCAGAGAGACTGTACAGAAAAGACACAGCGAGGGTTTTGTCTGGCAGTCGCGACGGTGAAAGAAATTTGTCACTGCGGGGCGCACGTCAGACGAGAGGTAGACAGAGTGTGGGACTCAACGTCGCTGCCGTCGGCGGGGGACCGAGTACAAGCGCCAACTGGGTGCGTAGCGGCGAAGGAGGAGAGAGAGAGGGCACGGCGGTCGATGGGGGTGAAGAACCCGTCTATCAGATGTCGTTGAGGGATTATGCGCCAGTAAGTATTGCACTGTCCGTAGCCGGGCGCGTGTTGAATATGGAAATTGATACGGGATCGGCGTTGTCCTGTATCAGTAAATGGACTTATGAGCGTGAGTTTCATGAAACACCTTTAGTAGATTGTAGGTTATCTTTAAGATTTTATGATGGCAGTGAGATTAAACCATTGGGTTATATTAGAGCAGAGGTGTATTATAAAAAGGTAAAGAAGGTTTTAGATTTGTATGTTATTGATAATGGCACTACGAGTTTACTGGGTAGACAGTGGTTAGCAGAATTAAACATTCAGATACCCCGATATGGTGTACATAGTATTAAGGATACTACTCAGCTTGTAAATGTATTGCTTGACAGATTTGCTGAGTTATTCGATGGGAAGTTGGGTCGGTTCACCGGTGCCTGTGCCGAGTTGCGAGTAAGGGGCGACGCGCAGGCTGTATTCTGCCGCGCGCGGTCACTTCCATATGCATTGCGTGCGCGAGTCGACGACGAGCTGGACGCTATGCTGAGAGAGGGCATTATCGAACCCGTGGACTGTTCCGACTGGGCCACGCCGCTAGTAGTGGTGAGGAAAGCGGATGGTGGCCTACGGATTTGCGCTGACTATAAGGTTACTTTGAATCCGGTTTTATTTGTCGACAAGTACCCAGTTCCTAAAGTTGAGGATTTATTCACAAATTTATGCGGCAGTGTGTATTTTACTAAGTTAGATTTATCGCAGGCGTATAATCAAATTGTGCTTTCTGAGGAGTCAAAGAGGTATACGATTATAAACACACATAGAGGCTTATTTAAGTACAATCGGTTAGTTTTCGGGTTGGCGTCGAGTCCAGGGATTTTCCAACGCTTGATGACGGAGATCGGGTACTGAAAGAGTTACACGACTCCCATATGGGCATGGTGAAGACTAAACAGATAGCCCGGAGTTACGCGTGGTGGCCGGGTATAGACGAGGCGATCGAGGCAACATGTGCTTGTGAGGTGTGTGCCGCGATAGCAGACTCTCCGCCTGCGCATGTGCCGCGGTGCTGGCACTGGCCGGACCGACCATGGTCGCGACTACATCTTGATTTTTTAGGTCCGGTGGTAGGGGTGATGTATTTAGTGGTCGTAGACGCATATTCTAAATGGTTAGAAGTAGAGAGGATGAACGGTACCACGGCTAAGGCTGTGATTCAGGTTTTAAGGAAAATGTGGGCTCGTTTTGGGTTGCCAAAACAGTTAGTTAGTGATAATGGCCCTCCATTTTCCAGTATAGAGTTTGAGCGATTCTTATTGGACAATGGAGTGGAGCATACGTTTTCAGCGCCATATCACGGTGTTGCCGGCGATTGCATCTAATGGCATTAGCACAGCGACGACAAACGCGGTTAAGACTTGTAAGCGTGTCATTAGGAGACACGGAAGGCGGTGGTTCAGGGCCTTATCAAGCGGGACGAATCAGGGGGAAACTCGTATACTCCCAGCTCGTTGAAGATGCCCTTAGCCACAGTTTGTACCAACCCAACCTGGATTCTGTACACTCGCTAAATGGAAAAACGGTTTAAATTCAGTTGTTAAGCAACATCACAATGCCGCATCCACGATTGTAACAGTGCAAACACTTAAGCGGTTTCATCAGCGGTAGTACCCGTCTTGAGATGCATCTTTCTTACTTTAGATGTCCATGTGTGTTCACTCTGAAGTCTGGACAGCGGTTGACCCATATTTAAACTAGATCGACTCCTTTATTTCCTTTTAAAGTAGTGCAACAATAACAAATTCAATGAGTAATATAGAAACATTTTTTTCAACATCCTGTAACAAACTATTTTCTTTTGCATTTTAAGTTACAACGATTGTTTATTCAAGGGCAATCAAATATACTTCCAAATAACACTAATGTTTGTTAAATAAAATGTAGCGCATACAAGGTGCTGGAGAAGCTTCAAATATAATTCGGGAAAGATGCGATTTTTCTGACGCCGAGTGTGTAAAGACCACGATTGCGATCATTTCGGACCGATTATAGATAAGCCCTAATCTCACATGCATGATGCAGCCACGTTGTTCTCTTTTACTACCTCATGTTAGTAATTCCAGAATGTGTAATGAGTTACGTGAGGTTCAGCCGACTTTATCTCCTTTCCTTTACTTTTTTAATCGATGTTGAACATGAACTGCTACTGGAGGGCTTTCAGCTTCAACAACACCCGAGTAATTTGTGCATTGCTCTATCAAACACTACTATTAACGCACCTAAACCAATATTAAATAACCAATAAAAATCCAATAATAAATATCGATATAACTTTTTTGCTAAAACAAAGATTGTTATTGTATGATTATGTATTTTAAACAAACTCCGATACTATTGTTTAAGAAAACATTGCTACTTTGTCGTTTATTCCTTTTGACCTGTGTCCTTGAATAAGCTAGCTAGGTAAAAGTATTATTTATACTCGATGAATGCGCCATTCAGCAATGGCTGACCTAATTCTAAGTTATTAGGTATATAAAATGTCACTTTGACACTTGTTTTATTTATTTATTTTTTTTTTTCTCGCGTTTTGTGTGGGTTCATTTGTTATGATATGTAATCCGCGCGATCTTTTACAATTAAATAATTGATTAGTAATTCGGTTTCAAAGGTTCAGTCGAGTCACCCGCTATCGTAACATAGCAATTAGCAGTATATAGGATACAATACACTTACATCCTTTATAAAAGAATTATATATAAACTAGTTATATATAAATTAACGCGTTTGGAACAATTCATTGATATTATCTTGCTATTTAAAACGCTATTGTCAAAGTTAGATTGGGCATATATTTGTGCGATGGTTGTACGGTGGACAAAAGAACGGGGCAGATTTAGATGCAGCGGCGTAAACGCGGGTGCAGAAAGATAAATAATCCGTTGACTAGAGCTATTACTGCGATGAGTCTAGCATACTAGCTGCGAAATCGGTGATTGACACGAATGTAGTTGCTACAAGCAGTCCCACTGTTGCAAGACGACGAAGCCAGCAGCCGTAATTCTTTTATGTATTTACCCGAATGGTAAGTTCCAATTGTCCTCGTCAGATTTGCATCACGCTCAATGTGAGATGAGATGAGACTCAGTGGACTTTGCATTAATCCTCGTTGGAGCATAGCAAGATCTAATTGTAGGGTTAGATAACTCTAGCTGCTTATAAATAACCAATTTATTCCCTGATACTACTGAATGCAAAACCTAGACTCGTTCATCGTCCAATTATATCGATTGCTTACACAGAATAATGAACATATTCATATGCTTTCCTTTACACAAATAACGTAAATATCTATAAATCTAAAGAGCAATTTAATAATAATATTAATAATAAATCATATGTAATGTTTGTATTTTGTTTATTTAGTTATTTTTTTATTATTTTTCTTTTCATTGCATCGACGCTGACAAAGGTTAGCTAGTAGATAATGCCGACGGCATTAAGCTCGCCTATGTAGATACTATTTTGTGCAAGAAAGAGTTCTATTCAAAGGCATGCTATTAAACGACTCAAAATAAAATTAAATTGTAATAAAAAGTATATAATTTATATATGTAAATTATTTCGTAAGTTAATTCCTTGTAACGTATTAACTGTGATACTATACGAAAAACAAAAATTTTACAAAAAAAACTAAAAAAGTGAAATTTGAGAGGTTTGAATACGCCACTTTTCGTTCGTAGGGATGCTTATTTCCAATTTTCCTCTCAGCGGCCGGGTAGCTCAGTTGGTAGAGCGTCGGGTCACAGTCCCGTAGGTCGTGGGTTCAAGTCCCGCACCGGCCAAATACGCCGAGTAGCAATGTGCTTTTTGCTTTTTTTAGTTTTTTTTTAAATTTTTTCTATAAGATTTTTAAAATATTTTTTCAAATTTTTAATGTACTTAAAATTGTATCGACTGTTAAATAATGTTAATTTACTTTTTCCAGAGGCTATTTCTATTGATAAATTTCAAATAAAATTTGCTCTTTAATATTTTCCGCCATTTTGATCAAATAAATATAAAAAATATTGTCCTCAAAACAATTGACTTTGTATCGGAAGCGAATGTTATTTTTAGACACGCGTCTATTTACTAAATTGTATTTAGTAGATAAGCGGGGATATACATTTATAATGCATTGACTGCAATAAATGGAATATCTAAAAATATACATATGTACATCAACAATGTTTTTAATGATTTCCAGTTATTTTGGTATATAAAATGTTTACGCAAAAAAACTTGAGATTGTACTAGCAACGAAAGAACATCGTAAGTTACATAGAAAAGTTGGCCGCATCTATAGACAAGCACTAAGATTTGAACACTGTAAATTTGTGTGAATATATTTTTATAAAAATGCATTCGAAATATCTTCACTGTAACATATTCCTAGTAAATGTTCATTCATTAAATTTGTATATAAAGTTATATAAATTTGTACAACTTTATCCAGGCAATCGTCTTAAATTCATAAAACAATATTCATGCTGTACTAATGGTTTTAGTTCCAAGCATCGCCGAGTTAAGTGCAGCAATAGTTAAGTGAAAACTCACTATTATAATTGCAAACAACACAATTTGGTATATATAAATTTAATTGAAAACAAAATTGCTTCTATGAATACGGTAGCGTACTTGATCCAAGACTCCCCGCTCACACTATACTTGTCTCTTTCTCTCCCCTTAAGCGGAAAGCTCTCCCTCGCACTCGCCGGGTAAAACATGCGTCTAATTTTAGCAATTCAAAAGAATTTGAAAATAATAATATTTCGCGTAAGTAGTGTTTTATGAGGCACCGCGCTTGTTTATGCCAATCGCTTAGGTAAATGTTTGGATGTAAGAAAACTAGGATTAAATATTAATTAATTATGTTGTCGTTTATTTGTAAAATGCGTCAGTAGTCTATGTAGTACAAAATGTAAAGTGAATATTAGTTCGTATATGCATGTTCTATTGAAATTATTGTTTTGTATCGCATTACAAGTCGATTGCCAATTTGTAATTTTAGTAATTTGGGATCATTTCATTATTTTAAGACTTAACCCCTGATAAACATTTCTCTGCTCCCGGTGCAGTTGATGTTTTAATTAGTGAAAAATTATAGGTATATATTAGTTTACATTTCAAAAAGGACACTACTCTCCTCAAACGTGACATATCTTTTTTGTATGGGGTATGGGCCCCACACGAACTATAATGTAAATTAATTAAATATATGTCGATTTGTTCTTTATCTCTAGTTTACAGTGGTGGTATTAGCCTAACCGTAATAATAAGAAATATGCCAATAAACATGCCATAACCTTAAAACTACCAAGATGAGATATTTAGTAGAAGCATTATTAAAATAATCCTAAAAGTTATAATAATATACACCCGTATATAATAATATACAGTTTTGTTAGGTACATTGGACGTTCAAAAAACGACAAGATTCGTCGTAGTTCTGTTTGACATGTCAATTACATAGTCACTCAAAATGACATTTTCGTCCAGAAACAATAAATTTTGTCTTATTAACTAAAATACATGTATCCCCCGATCATTTTTATCTATACATTCATATATATATATATCTATACTAATATTATAAAGTGGAACGATTTGTATTTTTGTATGTTTGTAATGAATTGGCTTAGAAACTACTGGACCGATTTCAAAAATTCTTTCACCATTTGAATGCAACATTATTACTGATCAATATAGGCTATATAAATTACAGGAAAAAATAAGGATCCTTAGTAAAACTACAATAATGTAACCAAAGGTTGCCAAAATATATAAATATACCTATATAGTTAGATATTGTAGTTAAATCACTATAACTACTTTTTAACACTTTAAAATCAGACCAAGTTATTCATATCTTTGCATTGAAACAAAATTAATTGCAAATTAAAGCCGCCGCGCCGGCGCCGGATTAGCGCGGAGGGGGCGGCACCGAAGTGCGCATCTATGAAATAGGTAGCGGCTCTACGCAACGGACGCAACCGACATTGAGTAATATAATATTAAAAATATATATATATAACTTAGTGACATCAAATTTTAAGTTGCATCATTTGTTTAACTCATCTATCATCATCTAGTTTGTTGCATACAGAAAATATGCTCAATTTTGAATTTAATGTAAGTATGTAATGTATTTAAGGTATGAAAATAAAAGTACAAACATTAGGTTTTTATTGTCCAACAAAGAGTGTTAATTTATTATAAAAATGTGATAAAGTCTGAAGCTTAAACTTGAAAGCATGTCGAGGAAATCTGAAACACAAAATCATATTAAGAATCATATCCCTTAAGTGCAAAGAATTTCAAAGTAATACTTTTACAATTCAATTATAATATGCATTCTTTTACTTCTTTCAAAGTTCTCATTTAAAAAGAAAACGATATGTTATCGCTAGTGGCAAGGGGCGTCACATCACATCTTCGCCACTAAACGCCAAAAGTTAGGTTATGAAAAGTACGTATTTGATATTTCTTTTAAATTGATTCGTTTGCCTTAAGTTTGCCGCTAAGCTTATTAAAGGCCATAACTTCCCCTATATTTTCATGTATAAAACTTTTGTATTCATTATATGATACTGTATTTAGCGAGCAAAACATTACTTTTGACGACTAAAAACCTCTTAAATGTTGACTTTCTTAAGTTTCTGGTCTTAAGTAATACACGTACAAGAGGGACGCCATTGTAAAGAGCAATAATTCGAAAAGTATTTAAACCAATTTAAAGACATTGAGCTAAAATTTTAAATTTATATTTAACCATTTGTCAGCTCATAACTAGTAATTGTTACCATTACGGTCTATAGAAATAATTAAAAATAAATAAATAAAACAATTTTAATTTAAAAAAAAACATTTATTAAAAGAAAATGAAAATATAAGGGAAATCGAGAACACGAAATAAATCATCATCGAGTTTTTGTTTCAATTGTAGTATATAATAGTATTCCTCTTGTTAAATGTGAATTTACGTTATAACATAGCATCGGGCTTCCCTCCCTCTTCTCTTCCCTTCCCTTGTCGCACTCGCACGCCACCTGTAGTGCATTACTTCACTCGGATCGTGGGTTTCCACGCGGCTGGTGGCGCGCCAGGTCTTTCTCGGACATCCTTGTGACCTATATTTTCCGTTGTGCTCTGTGACATAAATTCAGTTTTTAATTTATTGTGTGACAATAGTTTTTAATTTTATAAATTCTTCGAAATGGAAAGCGAAGGTAAGCAATTTTACTAGATTAATTTTCACTTTTTTTTATAAACTTATTAATATACCAATTATTATATTACATCTAATATAAGTGAATAGCGAAACTTAATGTTTATTGTATTAGTTTTTAAAGATTAGTGTTCACAAACTACACAGTACACTAAAATTAAGAGAGATATATACAGGTAAACCTTATTTTACATCGGGGTTCGCGAGACCGTTAAAAACGAACAAAAATTTAGGTAATGGTCGATATGTTAGGTTCCGTGTCAAATTTGTAAGAAAAATTGAAGATGTTTATTTATTAATGTGTAATATACAGTTTATATTACTTTCAAATATGTAATAATAATATTAATATAATAACATAATGAATTTTATGAAGTAAAATTTCATTTACTATGATTGCTGCTTTCTTTCTTGTAAAATCATAGCATAAAATGGAACTGCAGCTGGGATGCTTCTCTTAAAATTTATGATTGAAATCCTCGTCTATTTCACAGAATTCATCTGTCAATTTTTCTATAGAAGAAAGGTTGTGCGTTAGATCAGCCGTTTTTAGAGTTCTATCATTTTATTTCTCATATTTCTTCTCTTCTTCTTCGAGATTTTCTGATTAAGAGCGATCACACACAACGGGCTGCTCGGTAATATAATAAATCAACGTATAAACAGTAGAAACTGAATCAAACTACGCTCAAACGTTATCTTTGAATACGAGCCTAAACTATGCACTAAAAAAGGGCGAAATATGCACAAAATATTTAAATACCATTTATTACATGAATTTACGTTTATTTTCACACTTTATTTATATGTTATACATATATTAATATTAGTTACATATATTTAAATATAAATTATTATTATTATTATCATGGATATGAGATTTCTAGGACATTGCAAGCAAAAAAATGGGGAGGAGAGGGCTCTTTAGATAAGTTTTCAGCAATTAGATTCGCTTAGGGCTTTCCATCCCGCATCATTTTTCAATCCCGCGTGCTACGGGATTACGTGTGCGTTATTTGCGGGATTGCGGGATTGAAAAGAAGCATACAGACCACCTCTCGCGTCGTAATTAATGTCATAAAAACTTCTGTCAACATTCAGTTTTTTTAAATTTAGTATATATTATATTTTGTAGTTTCTAGATTTTTTTATTTTTTTTCGGTATTGTTTTTGTATCCTGTGATAAATAGACAGTGTAATTTGATTGATTGATCTCATGCGAATAGTAAAAATAAATAGGGAGTTATGTTGATTAATTCTGTTGTTGTTTAATTTGCCTTTTATATATATTAATATTTTCTATATGTATCCCGCGGGATTGAAAATTCCTAGTCCCGCAAATACCGAGATAGAACACAGGCTACGGGATTGGAAGCCTTAGATTCACTATGCATCGTCCACATGAATCTGTCGTTTCATCAGCTGATATCCATATTAGATCGTTCGAGAGATCGGCGCGTGTTTCACTAGGTACTTCTTCTTAGATAGTTGACAGGTAGTTTTTTCGAATTGTAGATCTTTCAGGAATTATCTGATTAATGCAATACTTCTTCAGGAATTTTCGGCATACTTCGATATTTAATTGGTGGAAAGGAATATTAAAAGCTACAAATAACTCACATAAATCTTTGTTGAATTGCATTTTGTTTGTAGAATCCGAATTATGAGACGAAATATGATGCAGTAGTTGTTGTCCATTTTTTGTAGGTTCTTGCAGCTATATGGGGTTTTTATCTTTTTTATAATTATTTATTGTAATTACTTTAACCACTATGTAGTATTTTGTGTTATGTATCGTGTGATGGAAAAATGTAGACTGTATTTGTTTTACAACGAATGTTTTCTCAGTACATTCGACCCGTAATAAAAGCTCGTTCAAGTTTATTCACTTTATTTTTGATCATATAGGTATCTTTTTAATGTTGTTGTTTAATGTTTTTGGGCGTTCAATGAGTGTGATAGGAAATCGGCGTGCGTTTGTGAATGAAATAAACATGTTATTGGGTTCTTTTGCAAACCGAACACCTTAAAATAGTTACAAGAAATGTTTAAAAAATTCACAATATAAATTCATAAAATGAAATCGGCTTCAACGATAGAAGGGACTTTACTATGCTGCTATGATTTCAGTTTCTTCTAAAGATTTGGAAGCAAAGCGAATTGACAAAAATTATTATTAAAGGAAATTATTTAAAATTATTTTTTTTATAATTACTGAATGTTGTAGCGGGAATTATAAGCAAAATAATTTTAAATAATTTCCTTTAATATGGATTTCCGCAAAGTAACGCCTGAAACAACTAAAAATTATTATTATTCGATTTAAAAATTTTTAATTAAACTTTTTTAATCAAAGTCCATTTTGAATATGATTTAGAACCGGAGTTATGAATTTTTGAATATGAGTCACCAAGCCAAAAATCGCCAAAACTTTCGTGTAAGTGAACTAATTCATTTGTATGCACAGACAAATGTTGAGATTTTATTATATTTTATTGATAGCTTGCGCGTTTTTATTATATCCGTGTCGGCATTCGAAATAAGAATAAATCGTAGAATTACGTACCTGTCATGTTAGCTGTTTTACAGGCAGACTAATGCCTTTGTATATGTATGGTGAGAACTGGTATGTACTGAATCTTTTTGTGTTTATACTTCAGAAATCAGTTCGTCAGAGACGTCGAGTCCAGAGGCTAAAAACAATGATTTGTCTGATTTCCCGTTTGACGGCGAAAGCACAGCACCATTGTTCAATAAAAGATTGCATCTTATTCCGAAGTATGTAATTGGTAGACCTATACTTGAGGACCCACCTGTGTTCATTGCGTATGAGAAACCAAGTGGTAAGTTTTACATGATATTTCATCTCATAGGCACTAAGTTCAATATAAGAGAACATGTATATTGTACGAGTTCCTGTCGGCTGTTATTGCTAAATCTATGAGATTTCACTTAGTAGACTTTTTCTATGTACGCGATGTATGTGATACATTGTTTTCGATATTTGTTGATGAATCCGCATAAATAACTAATAATAATGGACACTAATAGTAATAATGGATTAAGCATTGGTTCTTGCTGTAGATTATGCTGCTGCATGGGGCGTTGCTGAGCCATCCACATCCAAAGTGTACGAAGGAGAGCCAGAGCCCAAAAGAATAGTGCGACGGCGATTTTCTATAAACACTGAAACAGTAAAATCTACTTCTGAGAAGATTTCATCGGATAATGGTATTTACAATTCTAAATCTAATGATAAACGACATCAATTTCAAAAGTGAGTTTGATCAGCCGTTTTTAGGGTTCTATCATTTTATTTCTCATCTTTCTTCTCTTCTTCTTCGAGATTTTCTGATTAAGAGCGATCACACACAACGGGCTGCTCGGTAATATAATAAATCAACGTATAAATAGTAGAAACAGAATCAAACTACGCTCAAATAAAACTACGCTATATTTTTGATCATATATCTTTTTAATCATTTTTCTTTTTTGTCGACGGATGAAGGCTTGTTTGAGTTGTGTTTTTGTGGGTTCAATGAGTGTGATAGGAAATCGGCGTGCGTTTGTGAATGAAATAAACATATGTTATTGGGTTCTTTTGCAAACCGAACACCTTAAAATAGTTACAAGAAATGTTTAAAAAATTCACAATATAAATTCATAAAATGAAATCGGCTTCAACGATAAAAGGGACTTTACAATGCTGCTATGATTTCAGTTTCTTCTAAAGATTTGGAAGCAAAGCGAATTGACAAAAATTATTAAAATTCGATTTAAAAATTTTTAATTAAACTTTTTTAATCAAAGTCCATTCTTTTAGCTTTAAAATATTTTTAAAAATTTGCTTCTAGCTTAAGTAGATCCGGAGTTATGAATTTTTGAATATGAGTCACCAAGCCAAAAATCGCCAAAACTTTCGTGTAAGTGAACTAATTAATTTGTATGCACAGACAAATGTTGAGATTTTATTAAATTTTATTAATAGCTTGCGCGTTTTTATTATATCCGTGTCGGCATTCGAAATGAGAACAAATCGTAGAATTACGTACCTGTCCTATTAGCTGTTTTTCAGGCAGACTAATGCCTTTGTATATGTATTGTGAGAACTGGTATGTACTGAACCTTTTTGTGTTTATACTTCAGAAATCAGTTCGTCAGAGACGTCGAGTCCAGAGGCTAAAAACAATGATCTGTCTGATTTCCCGTTTGATGGCGAAAGCACAGCACCATTGTTCAACAAAAGATTGCATCTTATTCCGAAGTATGTAATTGATAGACCTATACTTGAGGACCCACCTGTGTTCATTGCGTATGAGAAACCAAGTGGTAAGTTTTACATGATATTTCAGCTAATGCATCTCATAGGCACTAAGTTCAATATAAGAGAACATGTATATTGTACGAGTCGTATTGGTATGAATGTACGTAAGTCCCTGTCGGCTGTTATTGCTAAATCTATGAGATATCACTTAGTAGACTTTTTTTGTGTACGCGATGTATGTGATACATTGTTTTCGATATTTGTTGATGAATCCGCATAAACAACTAATATTAATGGACACTAATAGTAATAATGTATTAAGCATTGGTTCTTGCTGTAGATTATGCTGCTGCATGGGGCGTTGCTGAGCCATCCACATCCAAAGTGTACGAAGGAGAGCCAGAGCCCAAAAGAATAGTGCGACGGCGACTATCATTTACTCTTGAAACAGTAAAATCTACTTCTGAAAAGATTTCGCCGAAAAATGGTATCTCCAATTCTAAATCTAATAATAAACGCAAGAAGCTGCGCAAAGAAACACTCCAAAGTAAGAAGGCTAAACTGTATGAAGGAAATATAAAACTATGTGGACTGCTGGAATTCTGATTAGTTTTTTAAGTACATCTTTAAATAATACTATTTAAATATTCAGTAATTCAGTAAATTAGCCGAATATTCAGCGCATGTCTAGTAATTATGAATGTAATAAAATTGGAACAATTTTAAGTTGAACCAATGTGAAATTATTTTTTTTTAAGTTTTTAATTAGAATGATTTTAATTCATTATGAAAGTATTGAACCAATGTGAAATTTTGGATATTAAAATTTTAAAACTATTACATTACTATTATGTGGGAAATCCCAGTGTTATACGAGGGTTGTGTTATCGGGTTTTGGATTAATGTATAAGTAGTTCTAATGTTATCAGGATTAAACTAATTATTGATTCTACTAATTGTGGTTTGTTATTTCTTTAAATCCACTATCTACTAATCTGTATCTATCCTGTCATTATTCCTGCCATCAGTTTTGACATATTGACTCTTGTCAACCTTTGGGATACTTTAAAAACCCAAATGACATTGATGGTCAAAGGAAATCCTTGTACCTGGGTTAATAAATCGCTCTTGGTTCTGCCCTGGAGCCACGCCTCTCTTTTATGTGATCCAATGGCTTCTATGTGATGCTTTAGTCATTATTTAAAGTGAAATGCTATTTAAATCACTAGAACCAAATATTTAGTTTTCCTTATTTTATCCTTTTTAGGCTTAAAGTTCGGTGGTAGGATCTATTTGTCATATGTGAAGTAATTATTTTTGTAACTTGTGTGTTTGTGGATACGTTCTAAATAATTTTAAATTTTATACTATTTTTTCTAAGTTCTTTCAAATTGTTCGTGTTCTTTAATTTCAAAATTGGAAAAGATTTTTTTTAGCTATTTGCTAGTGTTTCTCCCTCAAAATTCATATTACGACTGCAGTTAAATTATCAACTGAATTTAGCAGTTGACATGGCTGTGTTGAATTCAATGAATAAATATGCTTGTATGGCATACATAACTATAAGGCCGAGCGTCCACCGCCAGTTAAAATAATTAGAAACTAAGCTCCGTGAACTAAGCTAAGCTAAACTAGGAAATAATTGTTCGTCCACTGAAAAATAAGCTATAACTACGTTAGTGATGTCCGTTTGTGCTGGAGTGTCGAGTTAATCAGACGTGATGGATAAACATGAGAGGAGTCATGACCAAAGTTCAGAGGAGGAGTACATTCGCCATAGGAAAAGAAGATTGATTATTGCTTATTACACAAAGAAACAACATAAACATAGATGCGGGATAAACAAACATATTCAATATTGGAAAACAAGTGGAGAATTTAACACTTTCTATAACGAAGTAGACGATGAAAATTTTAAGTTGTACTATCGTGTATCCAGAGAACGGTTTAATGAGTTATTAACAATGATTGCCAAGGATATCACTAAGATTAATACTAATTATCGAAAAACACTACAAGACAGCACTAGCGACAGGCGCCAGAGGGGTAATGCAAGGGGGAGAGAGGGGCTTAGCTTAGTTCGCGTAGCTTCGGATCGGCCTACACAAATAAGTTAGTTTGACTTAGTTAGGATATTTAAGTTAGCTTAGCTAGCATAGTTTGCGGTGGACGCACATCTATGAAAAACTGGCTCAACTATGCGAGCTAAACTAAACTAACTTATTTTAGCTGGCGGTGGACGCTCGGCCTAAATGTGTCTTGAAATCTTGACACAAGAACTGGTTATCGTATGCAGTGTCTCGGTTTGTCTTTGATTGGTTGTTGGCGTGAGAAAGGCGTATAGTGAAGGACGGGCTCGGTGTTTCAAACTGCAGAGACGGCAGATATGTAATTACTCAATGTCTAATAACTACGTCTTCATTGTCCCTTAAATGAAACACTCCTAGTGTCACTACTGTGTGCTACAAATTAACCGACGCGACGGCCTACATCTCTTTGTTGCGAGGTCGATTTTCTTATGCTTATGTTTGAACAAGTAAATGTCAGCTTAGATTTAAATATTTTAGAATTAAAAATTAAGTGAATCGTTTTTGTTTTTGGAATAAAGTGAAAGAGTGGTTTGTCATGAAAAGAAAATTTAAATTAGTTCAAAAACTTTGTTAAACTTCAATCCTTGTATGTAAGGCTTCCAATCTCGCAGCCTATGTTCAATCTCGGTATTTATAGGACTAGGAATTTTCAATCTCGCGAGATCCCGGTATTTGCGGGATATATAATAGGTATATATATATATTATATAAGCCAAATTAATCAACATAACTCCGTATTTATTTTTACTATTCGCATGAGATCAATCAATTGCCAAATGCCAAAGTTATTATACCTGAATAATAAATAAATCAAATTACACTGTCTATTTATCACAGGATACAAAAACAATACCGAAAAAAACAAAAATCCATCAACTACAAAATATACTAACTTAAAAAAAAACTTAATGTTGACAGAAGTTTTTATGACGTTAATTACGACGCGAGTGGTCGTGTGCGTGCTTTTTTCCAATCCCGCAATCCTGCAAATAACGCACCCGCAATCCCGCCCACGCGGGATTGGAAAATGATGCGGGATCCCGCAATACCGAGATCTCCTGATCTTAGAAAGAATAACACCTACCTTGTGTTACATAAGATAATGTCCTCGAGTAATAAAAGTGAATACATATAATACTGTTTAAATAAGCCCTTATTGTAATTCTAGTAACCCTCAATGAATCTGGTAACTGCTTTTCCAGTGTACCCCTATAACTGCAAACAAGAAACGCTGTTCATTACACATCTACATAGATAGCATGTGGGACGAGAAACAAAATTATTATATACCTATAAAAGGCGTAGCAGATAAATATGTAATGTGCGCCGCCCAATATATGAAAACTGGTGTTTTTTTTTTGTCAGTAAGCAAACAGGGGACTGCGCCGCGTTCGCGCACATCAAAAGTTCCCGCCACAAGTTAACATGAGCGCTGGTAGGGGCAGCATGCGCACGTACAGTTACGCACAAAATTCATAAAATAAAAACGAAAACTAGGTACAAAGATATATTCGATTTTATTTAATTGCACGAAATATAAATGAACATTTTATTATAATATGAAGCAATATTTATATTTTCACGCGATTGTCAATTTTTTTAAATTCTTTTTTATTTATTTACTTTTAGTAATAGAGCAATACACTAGAGCTACAATAGAGCGCTTTTACTCGTCAATAAGCCAATATAAACATTTATGTAATAAATATAAATACGAATTATTGTTAAAATTACTATTTATGTTATTGAGTGTATTATAGACAGAGAAAACAATACGCCCCAGCGAAAGAGCGACAAGGAACGACTATGTTTTACCCCTACCCATCGTAATTCACCGATGCCACCAACATACCTACATATTGACTGCGCGTTTCAAGGTCACCTTCGCTTATAACTCGTGCTTTTAAACTTAGAACTTCAAAACTAGATTTTTTGAAGATTGTACATGGGGTTTTTAGGTAAAAAAAAAAGGATGGGGGGGGGGGGGGGGGTTCTAAATTTCGTGACGTCAAAAGAACGTGATTTCAAAATAAAATATATTCAAAGTATTAAAATTGTGACGATTACTCTGTGGGGATGGGAGAGGACAGAAACGGGCGAACTTCTCAGATTTGACCCCAATGCGAAAGTTCAGTTCTTCCCAGGATTTGTGTTACTATCTGCGACCCTGAATCAAATTCACTGATAATAATAAAACAAAGTCATAGTCATTAGACAGATAGAACTTTATTTTCAGAATTATACAATTAATACATGTTGAGAAATTAATTAAGTTAATTATGTGCGTGTTTTGGTTCACATGCTATTGGAAACATATAACAAAAATTACAGAGAGAAGAACACACTAAACTGTCTCTTCCACTCGGCCTAATTATAACATTTTACCATCTAACGATCATGTTTTGTCAAACTTATCAACATCTAATATTATATTGCTTATAAATATTGTATAAAGGACAACTACGTATAACATGATTATTTATTAAAACGTATTAATATATGTTTATTCATTATGATAATAATTAAACCATTTATGAGGTTTTAATATTGGATAGCAATGGTGAGTTTGTATTGTCGTTGCTTATGCTGGGAGTGATCTCCATGATGCCGGCTTGGTGAGACGTGTCACTTGCAAATTCGAAAACTAATGTCCAGTACAGTCAGACAATATTAATATATCTTTTTAGATAACAATAAACCCATTCTATTTTTTGTTGACTCCGAAACTCACTATTATAAAATAATATTTCGGATTATCACATAAAATTTTTGATCTTTAATTGCAGGCTGTACAAAGACACAACACTTATTAATAGTATATGGACGTTTACTCTTCACCAAGATGCATTCCTCTTCAATTAATCTATTGGTAAAGGTCTAATGAAACCCATACCCACCTCGACTTGCACTAAAACAGAATTGAGTTCTTCGTATATTAGAATTTGCTTTCCTATTACTCAAGGGAGTAGAAACGTTTAAGTCTTGAGGTATAAACGAGTTGCGTGATTTTAATATTTTTGCTAAGCGTAATACTTAGTCCCTTTTGAGATACGACTAGTTAATAAACATTATGTTTTCTTTAAAAGAATTAGTATCCGCAATTAAGACAATACTCATGGTCTCAAGAAGCTCGTGTTCCACGATTGCGTTTAGTGTAAATTGTAATTTTTAGCGTAAATTGAAAATGAAAATAAATAGGATATGGTTTTCATCACAGTCCTATTATTTTTGTGGAAGTATCGGCATTAAAGTTAACATTGTCACCGACTCAGAGTTGAGGAGATATGGAGCTCAAAACCTCGGAACTATTTGAAATCCATTGTATTAATTTGAAACCCCAGCCTTGAATAATTGTGAGAGTTGAGTGTACAGTTGAGTCGCCTCATCAATAATGTTAACTGAGCTCGTTAGCTATCTATAAGCTAAAAGCGTAGTTATCTATGTAAAAGTGACGTTCAGCTGTCCAATATGTAGCAGGATAGTTATTGCGTAAGTTGTATAAAACAAACTATATATACACACGCCAAAGGCGACACAATTAAATTCATAAGTATCTATTGGAGAACTAGAGTTGAAGGAAATAAAGTGCGTTGAAAACGATGCCGATTTGGCGACAATTTGAAAATACATCTTTTGTATATCGGCAGACAAAGCGTGCAAAGAAACATTAGAATTATTTTGCGGTAATAAACAACTCGTCTTTCCCTTAACAATATAGCCTAGGGTTGTTTCCATTTCCATCACATACGAGTTCGCGGATTATTATTGCCTAGCAAAAATGGAAACAATTCACTACTGATAAGACAGTTAATATTAACGGCCGAGTGGAAACTATATATTATCAGTCGTATTATAAGTCGTGTATGTGCGCTAAATCATTTGCACAGAAAAACTCTGAATATTATTAGAAATATTGTCAATAACTTGCGCGTTTATAGTATGTCTACATCGGGAGTCGAAACGAGATAAAATTGTAAATATATGCCTTTTATTGTAGATATAACATGAGAAATATTTAAACTAAGACGATGGCAACATTCCTTTGTAATAAAATGAGTATCTAAAAGAACCCTAATATTAAATTGTTCACTTAAATTGTTTTTGACATAAACAATAGCAGTAGGCAATAAAACCGTCGTTCCTAGTCGCCGCCATGCCATGCGTGGATTGTATAAAGAAGTCAATGCAGCGTCCGTATCCACGACCGATTTACTGCAATGAGTGGGAGGAATAGCTGGCAATTGGCGACGCGAGTATCTTTACCTTTATTGTCGGCAGAAAATTGGGTCGCGGGTTCGATTCCCGCGCGAGGTGCATTCATATGTATAGAAGTATGATGTGGGCGTCTACATATGTTACAGTTGCATCGTGATTGACAATATTTTATATTATGAAAACCTAAACAATTAAGACAGTTTTTTTTCTGGCATAATTATTTTTTTCATCGATGTTTACTTTACTAAATTGTTCGCATTTGTATAGAGGATGTATGCCTTCGGTTTTACTTAATATACATTGAGAATTACTAGCGTTTACAAAAAATGATTGCGCGTGAGTTTTATTATTTTGAGATTTTAAAAATGATTTATTATTTTTATGCTTTAAGGGAGTTTAAGTTTTTTAAAGTGCGTAATAAGAGTGAGAGTTGCGTAGGATGCATATTTTAGTTTGTTCTCTATCAAACTCCTTTAATGGGTAGGTAGGGACAAGTCGTGATTTGTTTGTTTATATAATGTGACGGTGTCTTTATTACAAATAATATATATCTAGGTTGTCGGTAATTTTGGGACAGAAACACTGGATTATCTCTGAACGTTGCACAGTTAGATCCCGCATATATAAATATATTTTTCTTATATATTCATTGTTAGTAGTTGTGTGAGTTATTTTCTTAGTGTTATAATTTAATTGGAAACCAACGCAATGTTTGAGATAAAGATTCTAAAAGATTCTATCAGATTTGATTTGTATAATTACTTTAATTAAATCTGCACTGCCTGCAACAAATAAGTGCAGACAATATTAAACCATAAACAATTAAAAACAAATACTTATTGCGCGTGTTTCGTTAAACAAAAGAAGCTTGCGCGGTTTTGGCGGTCATGGTAAGAGGTCAGGAAATACTGGACCAATTGAGGTAAGGAAAATTCATTGATATATAAATTAGGAACCTGCTCATTCGATATAGTTAACGCTTTAAGAGTGGTAGGCAGACTGATGATGGCATTAGCCCAGTATGTCGTACTGGGGAAATACCACCACTTTCAAGCGAAAAACCCGTGAAGTGACCTAGTCGCGTTTCGGGATCAGCTTGGAAGTAGCCGGGATAACGAGAGGAGTGTGCCCTGTCAATTTGGACAGAACACATTCGTCTCCTCAAGCCGGCATAGTGGAATCGACTGTTGCGCGCGGACATCTGTCTGTGGTAACAGTTGTCTATGCTCATGGACCGCACTCTAGCTTAACATCAGGCGGAGTGTGGTCATATGCTGGGCTATCAATAAAAAAAACACTAATTGTATTGTCGTAGGCAGAGCAACAGGAAATAGTGAACGCTCGCAGGCAAATTGGTCAAGAGGAGATTCCTCCCCACCCTGGTTATCCTCGTTCTAACATCAATGGAATGCTTGCTTCTGGTGACGATATTATACCTGTACGAGATGGCGGTAAGAACAAAAGTTTTATTTATTGGATCCAAAAACAAGGCTCTACAACTAGACTAGGAATTAATATCACAGTAAGAATTATAGCAATCGAATTGTAGTCCCTATGCACTGTGAATACAGCATGCACTAACATTGCAAAACTATTTACAATTAAATCAAAAAATAAAATATAGTCATTCATTAATTAAATCAAAATAATCAGATAAAAAATATAGTGAATGAAATGAAAATCGTTTATTAGCATAGGCACTAAAGGCGTGCGTGCGCTTGTTCATCGTCAGATTCTATAATGGCTTCGGAAAGGCGTATGACGAGAAGAAGACCACAAGAAACTAGCCAATCATAGCCTGTACATAAAATAATTAACAAAAAAAACTGAATTTTTATTCAGAAAAAAGTAAATAAATAGTTATTCAAATGTCAAAATTAAATTATAGAATTACAATTATTTAATTCAAATTTTTTGATTTGCATATACTAAGTATTTATTAACGGAGAGATAAGTCAGCTAGCTGTTCGCTTTACTCGAGGATTGTGCTAAGTATGTTAGAAAGAGATAGATAGATAATTATCTGTTTCGTAGTCGAGTTTAGTTGAATGAGCTTTAGTGTGGTGTCCATGCAGTTTTATGTATTTGAGACAACTTTGAAAAGTAATAACTTTGAATTTTTTTAATTTAATTACATTAAATAATTTTTATTTTTCATATAGAATATAATTTTAAAATATAGTTAAGGTTTTTTTTGTGTTCTATTGCATATGAAAATAACATAGGTACCCTAAGGCTTTTGGGAGTCTGAAACGCGTCGCTACCCACGCGGTAATGTCTGCTCTGAATCATTTTATATTATTGTTGCTCCCTTAGGTGTTTACGATCGCGAAGAGGGCGCTATGAAAGAACTATTGAAATCCAGACTTCGAAACATTGTGAAGCATTGGGTATGTGAAGTATTTTTATTTCTAATTGGAACCATTTTCTTCTTAGAAATTGATATCTGATTCTGATTGGTAAATCTTTTCTTGTGATTGACAAGTACTGTGAATTATTTAGAATTTCGGTTTGTGGTAATTAAATACCTATTAATTTTGGATGTAGACCATAAATATAGGTTCTACATAATTGATTGGAGTATTAACCGCTGCCCTACAATGTTTTTTGTAGATATATTCATAAGAAGAATTATTATATTAGAAGTATTATTTCAATAGTTTACTACAAAACGTTTTTTGTACGAGTAGTAGTATTTCAGTAGAAAGTAAAGCCTTTCTACATGAAAATTCTCACGTACAATTGTGTTTTGATTTTGTAACGATTTGGTATTTGAACGGATCGTATTAGCTAATCCAACTAGTCATTGTAACTTTTATTTAAAATTATTTTTATATCTGATGATTAAAATACTAAAGTGTTGATTTTAGACAGTTTGTTTTAGTAAATTTTTTAGTAGTAATAAATGTCATATAATAAGCTGCCCGATGATATTAGTAGCCTCCCTCTTTATCAGTTCAAGAAAATCATAAAAAGCAAACTTATTCAAAAATCATATTGATATACTGATAAAAAAGCTTGGCCATAACCAATGTCATTTTATGTTTACCCTTAGGTATACAATGGGATAACAATGCCCCTATACAGCAGCTATTCTTCTACTTCATAGTAGATTTATTATATATTATTATGACATTAGTATGTAAGTGGCCAATGGCAGTATACAGCAGCTAAATCAAATTGATAATTATTAAATTAATAAATTTATTTCATTTATATTTATATTTGTATATGTAATATGTATTGACGAGTAAAAACGCTCTATTGGAGCTCATTTACTAAAAGTAAATAAATTAAAAAAAAATGTTTTTTTCTAAATATTCTTTATATGTTAAATTCAACGACTCACATTTGATATTTGAAGTAACAACTTTTGACAGCTTTTAAATTATGATATGACACAATATGAAATGTAAGTTAACAAATAGTAATTTGTTGATAGCATAGAAAATCTATGCATAATTTATAAAGTTTTTAATGTAATTTTACATTACACAAAAGTCATTACAACAAACTAAATTTTAATGTAATTTATGAATGATATTATAAATAACAAGGGTTTGATATATTTATTTGACATTATGTAGAGTAAATATGTGTACTTTTATAATTGGTTGTTTCAGGCGTTACTTTATGGAAATCCATATTAAAGGAAATTATTTAAAATTATTTTGCTTATAATTCCTGCTACATTAGGTCGATGAAGGAAAATAACCTCCACCAACATTCAATAACTTGTCTCGACGCGTTTCACCACTTCACGTGGCATCATCAGGATACGTGAAGTGGTGAAACGCGTCGAGACAAGTTATTGAATGTTGGTGGAGGTTATTTTCCTTCATCGACCTAATGTAGCAGGAATTATAAGCAAAATAATTTTAAATAATTTCCTTTATATATACTTTTATTACGTCATTTATTGTGTTCGGAATTGCTCGGAATAGTTCGAAAGTGGACATGTCGACAAATTTAACCCTTAGTGAGGTCACCTAATACTAATTACCAATTTTAAATGTATACTTATTTCTAGATGGATAACTACAGGAGATCCCAAAACGATATATCGGCGGACGGTTATTACGTGGACACCCTGTAAATTGGAAGATAAACTGAAAAACTTACCCGACTTTTGGACATAGAATTATTGTTGGATAAACTTTATTATTTACACGAATTTGTTGTTTATTGATTTTTTCGGTTTAAAGGTAGACAGTGCCTTTGGATTTGTTTAATATCTGCTACTCAAGTATATTAACCAAAATTAAAAGAAAAATTATAATTTCGCATAGGCCCTATAGCATGGTCAGATTCTATGAGATTTCGGATAAGCATATGACGAGAAGAAAACAAGAAACTGGCCAATAATAACATTATTAGACATGCCTTAATTCTAAAAATTATTATTATAATAAAGTTTATCTGACAATTTAAAAACGTATAATAGTTATTGTTTAGAATAAAATCGAAAACTATAGTTAAAATGATAAATTAAAGACGTTACTTTTGGATAGGATTTTAAAAACGTAATAAACGAATTTCATCTTACTAATATCATGTCATATGCAGACTTTAACAGTATTTGTCAGTCAGTATGCTGTGATTGGTGGATTGTGTAACTCACAATTTGAAAAAAGTGTTGATTTTCGTAAACAATTTGAATTAGGAACGAGTAATAAAAAAAACAATAAAAACAATTGAACAAAGGATTTTTGTGGTTTCCTATCCAATTGTGAATGTCTTTGAGTTAATATAAAATTTTAAACATTTCTTCCACTCAAATCATTATAAGATATATATGTATATGTTGAATAATTATTTATATAATAAAATGTCTTCTAGTCAATTAATCAACAATTATTTCTAACTATAAATATTTATAACATTATATTATATATTGTTTCTGTTAGGCCCACTGTACACGGAGTCGTTTATATAAAGCAGGGGTGGCCAACCTGTGGCTCTTTGAAGGATTATTTACAAGGATAGCAGATAAAAACTGGGAAATAGAAAGATTAACCTATATCTGGTTTAGTTACAGTGGTGTCAAAATATTGACGTATGTACTATTGCGTTTTGTTTTTCCATAATGACTTGATGATTAGAGAATCAAAAATTAACAAAACGTGTTTTATTAATCAAAAATCTACTGTTTTTATGTAGTATCTTTGTGTATTGATTATAAAAGGCTGGGTTTTTTTCTTTCAGAATTAATCAATTATTTTTAGTAGCTGAAAATACGTTTAAAATTCAGTAGTTTAGTCTTATAAAACTATTGTCATCTTCCGTGCATAAGTTTACCATTATTTAAATATGTTTAGTAAAGATTTAAAATTAATTAATGCATTGTATATTCCGAAATAAACTTATTAAATTAATATTATTTGTTTAATTTGTTTCATCCTGTTTTATTTTCAATAAATTTTAATTGATTATAGAAATCTTTATGCTGAGTAGTTGATAGTGAAACACGAAACTTCTACCTATCCCAACACACTTAAGCGTGAATATAGACTACGGCGTTAAATTGACAATTTTCTAATTATTAACTTAAAATTCTATTAAGACCTGAAACTTCGGTCTTACGATACGAAGCCAACTAGAATTTTTAACCTTTTTCACCAACAATTTAGTGGTAAAGAAATTTTGAATTTAAATATGGAATTCGTTCTCGCCATCCATTTACCTTATTAACTTTGGAATCCCTATTAATATTATAAATGTGAATGTGAGTTTGTTTGTTACGTTTTCACGCAACAACTACTTAACTGATTGATCATCATGAAACTTTGTACACATATTTTTGGAGGTATTAGAAGTAACATAGAATAGTTTTCATTTAAAAAAAATATTGGTTTTTACTATAGTTTCCAATTGACTATAGTTAGTATGATATCTGATACTTATTTAACGACTTAAATGCGAGCGAAGCCGCGGATAAAAGCTAATAATCTATAAAATAGCAATTTTGCATGAGAGCGATTGAAAAATAGTTTGTTTGTGTAGATTCTTCGTTATTGTAAAAGATTAATAGATAGAAGCTATTTCAAAAACAAAACAACAATAATTACCAAAATGTCAGTACCATGTTAATGGGACCAGCGAGATGATAATTTTCCTACTAAATTATATCTTCCCATAAACAATTTAACACATAAAACAGTGAACTTGATTTCGTTAATAAAGTAAAATATAATTAAAGAGAAGGTGAATGTCTTTTGCGTAATGTTTTCGTCTTCGTAAGGCACCTAAGTACTCCGTTAACTTTTAAAGGGCCTTAACTTGTTCATATGAGTTAGGACGCGAACAAAATATTATTTTTAGAGTAATTAAATCACTTCTTTTTTTATTATTTATTTTTTATAGTAATGTAACAGTAAACTACAGTACAGTCTATGAGCTGAGACAACTGTTATCATAGTTACTTATGTGATTGTTTATCATTGTTGCAATTTAAGGATGTGTGATACAATTATTAGCAACGCCATCTAGTTTCAGAATTATTTACTAATTTAAATAACCTAAAAAAATAGCTGAAACTATAGTCAATTGGAAACTACAGTAAAAAATATTTTTTTTATAAAAAGTATCCTATGTTACTTCTAGTACCTCCAAAAATATGTGTACAAAGTTTAATGATGATCGGTTAAGTAGTTGTTGCGTGAAAACTTAACCAACAAACTTACATTCACATTTATAATATTAGTAGGAATCTACAGTTTAGAAATATATATACCTATAGATAGTTATATAGTTTATTTGTGAGCACTTTGGAATGAGACGAACTTTCGCAGTAAAGGTAAGGCTTTAAGCGTAAGTGGACAGTAATTTGAATATCACAATGTTAGCTCACCTGTTTCTAATGAAAGTTAGGTTTAGGATGTTTGTATTGAATTAGAAAACCTCACGTTAGTGTTAGGTCCTCTATGTATTATTGTTGGTTTAGGATGCTTTTTAGATATCGCTTTTGTCTGACTGAGTTCACAATGGCTCTAAATTATAGTACTACTAATTCTTGATGTCCATGGTTTGTGTTAAGCTGCGGGACATCTTTTAGGTCTTGTAAATGCAAAACAACTGAACTTTGGTGTAAAAATATTTTACCAATGAAGTCCAATTAATATTATCTAGTACTATATTTTCGGTTTCAAACAGTCGTCTGAATCACCCGGTATATATATTTAATTTCATGGCGCTGAATTCCATAGTAACGTTGATATCCTTGTGTTTTTGACATTTGACACAAAAAGCAATGTTATGACGTCACGAATGCAAAGTTTGCTTTCAATAAAAAAGCTAATATCCGCAATGGATCGTGTATTTTTTTCAGTTTAGAGTAAATACAGGAAGGAGCTGAGATAACTTTTAAAAAGTACGCGATTGAACGATATACGTTTCATTTGGACTAAACTCACCTGAACGGAACTATTTTGGAATGACTATATTTACTAGGTATGTATATGTTTAGTTGATGACATCTCTTTTAAAATCGACCAATCAATAGACGCTAAGCCCATAGTAGCCAGTCGTTTTCTATTTGTTCATTCCTAATTTGATGTCTTGTTGAATAAATTGTTGTCAATGACAGCATAACATTAACGACGTAGGTTAGTTTTTGTACAGTTGTAATTTAGAAAGATAATTGTCAGTTTTAATTTGAACATATTATTTAGAATAAGCAATTTAGTTGATTTTGTTTTGGAACAAAGGTGATAAAAGACTTGTCAGAAGGCCGATAAGGGTAGTTGGCAGTTGTTTAATAATTAATTATGTAGTTATTGAGGAGTTCTTCGGCAGCTGGAAGGCAGTTGCTGCTGAATTGTTGTGTGAATTGAGGCAGTGGTTTCTCAGTAGGCGAAGCAGGCACAGGTCAGGCATAAGGATCCATGGGAATGGATCGTTCGTAGTAAACAACGGTTTTTAAAATTTAATTTGAAAGTTAAAAAGTAATTTAATCTGTAACCATTTGATCATGACTTGAGTTTAGAATTAGTGCTTAAGTACGTCACTCATTTCGAAAGAAAACAGTGAATTTAGGCTCGAGCGTGTTTTTAGAATAAACTATTATACGTACAAATAGTGTGTTTTATGAAATTTCCTTGTAAACTGAATTTACCTTAACTAAGAATACCCATTTTCTAGGGTCTGTTTAATTTTAACAAAGACGGTATTATTTTAACAGAAACGCCATTACGGTCGATTCTATATTGAGCAATTTATTCAGCATTATTTGCATAAAAGAAACGTCGCGCGGACGAAGCAATATATATTTTTTAAAACCTTAATTAATTTCTGTGTTTAATTTTGCCGATTTTGGGGGAATTTGAGCGACGAAAAGTATAGGTTATTTCCTTTTCTTTTTATTCTTTGATTCGGTACGATCGTTCCGGCTTTTTCTTATTATTATTGTTCATGTTTTTTTTTTAAACGGGCTCCTTCTCGTATTGTGTAATGAAGTTCATTTGTAATTTTGATTCTGAAAAGGTTGTTTTGATTGGCCATTTTGAAAAGGTCAAACAAAACATCTTTTCATATTTTATTATATATAATTAATTTTATTATATATAATTATATATAATAAAATTTAACACTTTACAGTCGCCTTTATTTTGATAATTTAAATTTAGTATTATGTATTTTATTATCTACTAGCTTTTACTCACGGCTTCGCGTTTAAGTCATTAAATAAGTATCAGAGATCATTTCAATAGAAATGAATCAATATAATAGCTATGATAAAAATATATAAAAATGACAGACGGAAATAAAAATAAATAAATATAAAAATAAAAAAATTCCAAACAGCTGAAACTATAGTCAATTGGAAACTATAGTAAAAAATAAAATGTTACTTCTAGTACCTCCAAAAATATGTGTACAAAGTTTCATGATGATCGGTTAAGTAATTGTTGCGTGAAAACGTAACAAGGAAGCTCACATTCACATTTATAAAATTAGTAGGGATTTATTATATTTAAAAGTAAACTTGCAGAAAATAAAAATCTCCAACTGTCATTATTTACCTAAAATATTACAATAAACAAGCTAATATTTATTTTAAGGAAACCCCTTAAAACTAAAGGGTTTTGAAGCAATTTCATTTAATCAAAATTCCTCAACGTCATAAATTACAATTCATCAAATTTTAAACAATCAAACATATTTATGAATAACGTTTACAATTGTAATTTAAATTTCTTAATGACACTGAAATGTATAATTTTGACTGTTATTTTGCATAATTCCTTTGTAAAAGATAATATCAAAATAAATTTATTTATTTATTTGCAATATTGACATATGTAGAACGCCATCTATGTAGAAATCACTACAATCATCCGTTGAGGGTCGTTACATTAGATTACTCTGTGATTACTATGGTCAATATACTCGTACACGTAATTCTAATCATAGCCTTAAAATATTTAATAGTAAAAGAGATTTCATGAGTATCAGATATCGTATTAGGGGGGCTACTCAGGCATATCCGAAGTTTCGTGATACGGCCGTCACTTCTATAGTTTATGTGAATTTTGACATATAAGCATGTAAAAAGTCCTGTCAAATGTCCATAAAAAAAGCATTGAGTGGCCTATCCGTCGTGATGTCACTGTCAAATCCGTAATTTCGTGAATGGTTACGTAAGAGTCCCTGAGTGGGAAACGTCCGTATTTTCGTCCGCAGTGCGCCTGAGTAGCCCCCCAGGTGTGGGTTATTTCTTTACAGAAAGCTTGCTTGGAGATATGAAAGCACTTGCACTATTCTTTCTTTCCTTCTGTCAGTTTATTTCTTGATAGACATACATATTCTGAATATGAATAAATAGAAGCACCCTTATATTTATTCATATCAAGTTTAGTACAAAATGTTCATGCATATAAAATTCTATGGCAACGATTTCAGCTAATACCTGAGTTAGGAGGCTTCAATGATTTGCATGAAAGTATCGGTGTCATACTGAAAAATTCAATTTGCAGGAGTGGCCACTCAATTTTTCAATTCAATTTAAGGTCTATTCACAATCGCTGGTTACAGACGTGTTTATTACGAGATTTGGGACGATCGAGATACGCGATGTTAACGCCCTCTACTGTGTGTTTGTGTAAATAAAATATTTAATAGATACATTAGGTCAGATGCATGTACTATTTGTTTTTTTTATACATCACGTAGAATCTGGCTAGCAAGTTGTGTTACAAGATTGAGCCGGTAAAAAAAAAAAAAGTTTATTAAAAATATAAATTTTGTGTTGTTTTTTCATTTCAATAATACATATTTCTACATCTCTATATAATATTGTAAAAATGACAAGAAAGCGAGGTCATGAAAATAAATTATAACACTACATTTGACAGTTGTGATGTCCTGAAGAATACCAGGCTTTTCTTATTTATTTTACACACTAAACAGTTAAGGAAAATAATTTCAGTCTGATAACATATCCGACTGCCTGTTAAATGCAACCTTATTTATGTATGAAATGAAAATAATAGTTTATTAGTATAGGCACTAAATACGTGCGCTTGATGATCGTTAGACTCTTCTACAATGGCTTCGGAAAGGCGTATGACAAGAAGAATACCACAAGAAACTCGTCAATCATAGCCAGATAGCTAATATGGTTTTAACTTAAACCATAATTAACGTGACCATTTATTGGTTTATTTACATTTTTTTAAAAGTTTTATTTTAATTATCAAAATAGCAAATAAAGAATGATACAAATACTCAGTGATTTTTATATTATTCAGAGGAACAAATTTGTTTTAATGCAGCTGCTGATGATTTTAAGTAAGAATAAAAGTTCAAGCCTTTTATTAATAATTTACCTTAGATTATTCCATTCGGTTACTTTTTGCAGCGTGATCTAGTTAAGACGATGGAAGCTTTTTCCGGTGACCGGTCCCGTTTAAAATGGGACGTATTGTCACCTTAACCATAACGTACTATAATATCTCTACAATAATTACGTATATCTTTGGAATGGACCAAAACGTACACGTATACACGAGCTTTATTTAAAGTGTTGCCAGCGTCAATACAGGCATTACGACACGTAACATTTTAAATTGATATCCCACTTGCAAATCGTATGTCGGTACGTAATCGTTTTTAATGGACTAGATTCTGAATCTTGAAATGGAGACGAATATATATATTCCTGATAACGTTCTGACTGATTAACAGAATTTAGATCAATTAAAATTAATGAATACAAGTTGATCTCAATACGAAAATAATTCAATAAAGCATCCCATTTTCTATTATAGTAAAATTTAATTGTATGAATTATTTGCATGCCATATAGATTATGTAAAATATGTGATACTACTAACGTTACTTTAAAACCTATGTTACTAATTTATGATAAACTAGCTGTTGCCCGCAACTACGTCTGCGTAATAATGAATGAAATAAATCTAATAAGATTTATACAAACTTTCATCCATTATTTTATCCCCTTAGGGGTGGAATTGATCAAAATCCTTTCTTAGCGGATGCCTACGTCACTACCTGCATGCCAAATTTCAGCCCGATCCGTCCAGTGGTTTGGGCTGTGCGTTGATAGATCACTATGTCAGTCAGTCACCTTTGAGTTTTATATATATATATAGATAGATAAAATGAATTTGAATTATTTAGTATTACTATTTTAAAATAAAAAATTAATAAAAAAATACTATTTTATTGAAATAATAATACCATTTGTAGTAAACACGAAGTACAAACATCATTGTTTAAAACTGCATTGTTTTTATGAAAATTAATTAAAATACGCCGCGTTTTAATGTAAATCATAAAAAACAATACTTGAATGTTTCCTTTAAATAATTTGCTTTTATTCTTTTGTTTTTATTTGTTTGAAAGTGTGATTTTTTTAAGTGAATACATACGCAGACTGATTGCGAATTGTTTTTCAAATTCAAATGTCTTTATTGAATGTTACAATTATAATAGTTAAGATGTCAATACAATTCAGCGTCAATGTGACACCCAGCGATATAATCATACCATTCCAATTAATTAATTAAATAATTACCAATAATAAAAATTTAAGCAAATTTAATAATTTCAATTAATAATTTAGTTTCATTTACTGTTTAGAATCATTGAAGTACTCATCAATTGAATAAACACATTTTAATTCCAAATATGTTTTCAATTTATTTTTAAATTGTATTAGATCAGCCCATCGCCCTCGGGTAGTCCTTTTAAAATCAGTTTCAAACTATAATTAGTTGTTTCAGGCGTTACTTTGCGGAAATCCATATTAAAGGAAATTATCTAAAATTATTTTGCTTATAATTCCCGCTACAACATTCAATAACTTGTCTCGACGCGTTTCGCCACTTCACGTGGCATCATCAGAATACGTGAAATTATTGAATGTTGTACCGGGAATTATAAGCATAATAATTTTAAATAATTTCCTTTAGTTTCAAACTAGATAGCGGGAGTAGCAACACAACAACTAAGTACATAGAAAGACTTGTGTGAAATAATATTGCTGATTAAAATAGATTAAATATATAATTATCACAATGCATTGTGCCAATCAAAAGATCAGAAGAAAACAGGAAAGATGACACTGACAGACTAAACGTCAAAACCTCAAATCTTCTTAAATAAGTATTTTCGGCTTGTAGAATTGACCGCCACATATCCTTTTAATGTCAGTTTAAGCTAAAAGCCACATAGAGGTAGGTAGAGTGCAAAACATTAGTAAAATTTGATACTTCCTTCGAGTTATAAAAGACCAGTTTATGATACATTAGCACAGGCCGCGTAACAGCCGAAACATTTTTACCCTATCCTAAGAGAGCTTTTAGTAAACTATGAACTTTGTTTTAAGGCTATAACTGTTTCAGGCTTCCTCCGCTAATATTAAGGAAAAGATGCAAGTGGTTAGTTACTGTAACCTTGAGGTCCAGGATTCAAGGTAGGGTAGTAAATAAACCTGTAAGGGGTCATTCAAGTATTACGTAAGCGCTTGAGGGGGGCGGGGGAGTCTTTGCTTTGCTTATTTTTGATGACATGGTGGGTGGGTGGGGGGGGGGGGGGTCGATATCGTGATTACGTCAACAATTATATCAATAAAAAAAGAATACATTAAAAGAAAAATGCATATAGGTACCAATGATTACGTAAGCATAGGAGGAAGGGGGGGGGGGGGGGGGTTTGCTTACTTTTGCTGACAAGGTGAAGGGGGGGGGAATAATTGTAAAAAATCTGCTTACGTAATACTTGAATGGCCCCTAATAGTGTACAGCTATAATGGGGTATGTCTTTCATGAAAACAAAATAAACATTTTAAATGGTTCTTCAGTTTTATTTCACATTTATTTCTGATATAACAATAATAAATAACTCTACGTAAGGATTAATATAGGATAGTAAACTACAACCTAGAATATAATTTCTCATGTTAATAGTGTAACGTAATTGAACAAGATCCGACTAAATTGTTTTAACGTGAATAATATATAATGATTAAATTATTTTCAATTTGTCTTTGTAATCAAATTTAATTAAATTTTAATACATAGTTGTCTTTTGTTTTACATTAAAAAAACAATTGCAAGGTTTTATTCAAATTTTTTTTTTTAATATTATACTTAACTATGCCGAAAAGTAATTTTTATTTTATATGATACTAGCTGTTGTATGAAGATATAAAGTACTATGAAGTTTAATAATGTTTCATATTTCAACGACGCCTGCCTTTTATGGCAATTTTTGGCAACCTTGGGTTAAATTATTGTAGTTTTAGTAAGAATCCTTATTTTTTTCCTGTAATTTATATAGCCTATATTGATCAGTGATAATGTAGCATTCAAATGGTGAAAGAATTTTTGAAATCGGTCCAGTAGTTTTCGAGCCAATTCTTTACAAACATACAAAGCTTTCCTCTTTATAATATTAGTATAAATTTTGCTTTAGTCGTTATATATATTTATTTTAGATTATTATTATTAAACTTAATTTTCTTGGATATTATTCAATTTTGAAGCAAAGGATTTCCAATATCTTGATAAAACTATGAATTGGTTGCATAAATTTGACTACAAAGTGACTGACTTATTAATTGAGTATTGTAAATTGAATATAAATATTATTTTGATCGAAAATATATCTGGTTAGTATTTGAATCAGAAAAAAAAACAATCCTATCATGTTTTTTTATGTACAAAAAATTATCTATCAATAAACTATTTTATTTTATTTATTTATTTTATTATTAAATGTTTTTTTAATAGAAAACGATCTGAATTACGCATTAAACAATTTATACGGTTTATTACGATATCATAAATCATATTCGTATATAACCAACCATTATAACTTTAGTTACATTTAATGCAATCATAGTTTAAAATTAATAAAGTATATAAGAGATTGCCAATTATAACCCAGCCTTATAATTGACAGAGGAAATATGTAGAATTAACATAAGTATATACAGTCCAAACTCCATGTAACGTCACTCGATTTAACGACAAACTCCCTAAAGCGTCGTCGTCACTTGTCTGAAATATTTTTCCTTTTCTAATTCAGAATTTTCTTCTCTCCATTTAACGACAACTCTCTCTAAAACGCACAGTCCCTTCAGTGTCGTTATATATAATTTGCACTGTATATGATTAAACATAGTTTATGCTATATATGTATATGAGATAGTATTTTATCTCGCTTTAGATAGATATAAGCAAAGCAAAATATATAACTAAGCAACACTATCATATTAAATAGATATCAGTCGACATATATATAAAAGATAATAATATTGCAAAATTAATATTAATTAAAAAGTAATTAATAAATTAATAAACGGTTTTTTTGAATAAATAATTTTATCAGTCGTCGTATTTCGTTCTCGTCTATTTCTCTATTTCTGTTGCGCCTCTCTGAAACAATAATAATAATAATAATGAATTTTGCAAGTATTAGAATAACCAATAGAAGTTAAATATATAATAATAATTGACAAGAAATAGGAAGGAATGACAGAACAATTTAAAACTTTAGGTTCTTAATATATATTTTTAATTTATAGAGAAGTGTTCTTTTATACCGGCAGTTTGGTGGTGTTATTAAATAAAGAGATCGTGACATTCATTGAGATTGTTTATTTTGATTGTGTCTTATATATATTATACTAAATTTACAAGGTGAATACTATAATATTTAACTGTTATCGTCTTAGGTAGGTAATGATTTCGGCGTCTATTGTCGACTGAAATATAACATCAACACTAGAACTACGAGCCGGTCAATATGACCTATTTTTACCAACCGGTCAAAATGACCGGATGACTTGTGCGTGCAAAGTATTAAATATAATTCAATAAATTGATTGTAGAATTGTAAATAATAGAATCGTTTACAAAAAATAACGAGTAGGGTTGTATATAAAAGTCTTGTGAAGAATTTTTGAAACGAATTTTTGTTACGTCCTGTTGACATAACATAACTAAAGGCTATATTTACCATCAACTGCATAAATTTAGAATTTTCAACAGGACTATCATCTAACATCGGAATTGCTTCAGGTCGCCGTCTCATCTGTATCGCTAGTATTGGAGCCACGTCATTGTTAATAGCATTGTCACTGAAATAAATAAATATAGTACATATATCCCTCAAAAAGGCTTCCATACAAAACATCTAAATCAATACTAATATTATAAATGTAAATGTGAGTTTGTTTGTTACGTTTTCACGCAACAACTACTTAACCGATCATCATGAAATTTTGTACACATATTTTTGGAGGTACTAGAAGTAACATAAGATACTTTTTATTAAAAAAAATATTATTTTTTACTATAGTTTCCAACTGACTATAGTTTCATCTGTTAAAATCATATTGATTCATTTCTATTGAAATGATCTCTGATACTTATTTATAATCTAGTGTCTTTATAAAAAGAATAATTTTCTATTTATAATATGTTAATAACATTTTATTTGGACCGGGTATCGAACCCGAAAATTGAGTACCAAACCAGTACGTTAACCACTCCACCACAAAGTAGTTAATTTTTAACTCTACTAGTACAAGAGCCATCTCTTATGAAAATATGTAAACTTACATCATATCGCGTGTGTTTTCCTCGGAGGCATCAACTTCTAATAGACCGTTGAGATCGCGCGGTGTATCCGGTTGGCTCGCTTGAACCTGTAATAGTTCATAATTTTGTGTATAGATGGCGCTGGTTACACTTTCGTGTACTTGATAAGTAGTAATTGCTCTGAATGTTAGTGATTATATATACTTACAATATTATTAGCAGACATTTTACGTAATAGCCTCATTAGATACCAATCTGGAACTTTAGCGAATGGAGCTGGAACTGGATCCGAGCCGGACCTTTTGCCGTGAGCTAAAAAACAGGTCATTTGGATTAGGTAATAATTAAATAATAAACTTTTTAATTTTCAAAATTATATACTCAATCTTTAATTTCTATTTCTAGCAACATTTTATTGTTTATATGAATTCTGTCTACCCTTTATTATTTTTTTATTATTCTTTATTAGAATTTTAAGAACGATTTTGATCTTGCATATATTAAGTAGTAAACTGTACGCAGACTGATGATAACATTAGTCCAGTATGCCGTCCTGGGGAAGTACCACCACTTTCAAGCGGAACACCCGTGAAGTGACCTAGTTTCGAGATCAGCTTGGAAATAGCCGGGATAACGAGAGGAGTGTGCCCTATTAATTTGGACAGAGTACATTCGTCTCCTCAAGCCGGCATAGTGGAGTCGACTGTTGTCTGTGGTAACAGTTGTCTATGCTCATGGACCGCACTCTAGCTTAACATCAGGCGGAGTGTGGTCATATGCTGGGCTATTATAAAAATAGTGGAGTCTGAGGGCAATTCTAGTCTCTACTATGCTGGCTTTAGGAGACGAAGGTAAACGGATTGGCAAGTCACACTTCCCAACGTGGGAACTATGTCTAAGCTGATCCCACTGTAGATATCATTAATGGCAAAAAAAAAACAATTACTATAACACTGAATAGAGTAGAGTAAAATTAATAACTACGCAGATTATTTATGTGTTACGGCACGGTTTTAAATAATATTAATTAGTTATGAAATAATTTATTTTACAACTATATAATTTAGACATTGAAACTGGAGCTTTAATCCCATAGGGTTTCATGTCTATAACAATGTTGAAATTAGAAAATAATTTAAATTTGTAATATTAATACTAATTCCTTTGGCATATAATTTATTTATAATATCATTAACGATTATCCCACGTATGTAATACAGATTTAGAATTACATCATTAAAATATCACTTCGATTTTTGTCCTCAGTGACAAAAATGTGTGACGGCCAAGTAAGAAAACTTTACTATAACTTTGAACTAAACAAATAGCAGCATTCAAGAAGATTTTTTTGATTACTCTTTGTTTGTGACCGATTGTACAATGAAATGAAATGAAAATAGTTTATTAGCATAGGCACTAAAGACGTGCGCTTGCTCATCGTCAGACTCTACCGTGACTTCGGAAAGGTGTACGACGAGAACAAACAAGAAACACGTCAATCATAGCCTGTACATGACATAATTAACGAAAAAAAAAAGAAATTTTAATTCAGAAAAAAAAAGTAATTAATTCATAAGAATTAAAATTACAGTACAATACAAGTACAGCATGAACTGATAGAGAAGCCCTAATAGTAATGAAGTAGTAATCAACGCATCTATTCTTTTTCGAAAATTACAGACGACTAAAACAAAAGACTAGATCTAGATACTATGACGATACTACATCACGTCTGTATTATAGAAGCAGACTGACCTGACCTGAACATGCACAATTTAAAAAAAAACAATAAAAAAATTCAAAATACATCAAAAGGTATATATGTACTCACCTCCCCAACACGAATGCCCATAGCTTAGACAAGATCCTGAAATTAAATATTTATAATTAAAAGGTTGTAAAACCCAGCAATTCGGCTTCCCTCCCTTATTTACGTGACTTAATGTAAATAGAAGATTGAAGGGTAGTTAACAGATGGGGGTAATTGTAGAAAATTTAGTAGAATTAAAATACATTAGATGCACGTTACAACCCATAATATGTTTCTGTAAAGAGAAAGCTAAAACAATAAGAAGAATTAGTGTTCAATATGTGTGTTTTGCGCATGCGTACATATAGTTTCCCGTCAGCCAAAGCCTACGTAGCCAAACTTGTGATGCGCAAGGGCAAGTTAGAATTTTAACATTCGAAATGTAACTATTTCGTAAAAGTAATAAGATTTTGTGTTTCTGGTAGGTTCGCTCTATATAAAAATCTAAACCAGTGGTACCCAAAGTTGACTGCGCTTCGATCCACCTAACAAAAATTTCCAATCTTGGGACCCACCTCTTAAAAAACTGGGGGTTATTAATATTGGTAATGCTCAGATTCCCTAGTAGCGAGTCGCAGAACTACTTAATACCGTCGTATTTGTTCTAATTGGAATGAAAACCAATTTGAATGAAGGACTGTTCTTTAATACATACATTACATTTTTTGGCCACTCAATATTACTTGCTACCTATAGTTCAAAAAAAAAAATATTTAGTTAAGATTAACCCTTTTTGTAATAGTATGAAATGATCTTAATCATTTTTCGTCATACGGTAAGTAATAACCAACAAAATTAGTTTCCCATCACATTAGTTGTGCCAACCCCTAATATTTGAAACTATCCGTGAATGTATTATACAATAAAAGTTAAATGTAAACATTATTTATTTTTGACAGTTCGTAAGTTGTAGAGAAAGGTTAGTTGGTTAGTTATGTCTAATGGGTTTTAGTTTTATTAATTGATATTTGAAATTATTATAAATGGTTACGTTTTAAAACTAAAGTTTATATTTTACTATTATGGGCTTGAAACCATTTATCATGTAGCATTTATGAATCATTAACACGTTTTGATTTGCTGCCCTAATTTTTTTAAAGACACTGCTACCAGAGATATATGACTACAGACAGCAGTCGTTTCTGATATCCCAACTTAATGAGATGAGCTCCATATTTATTCAATAAATAATATGACAAGGGTGGCCAAACTCCTTGATAGTTTGAGCCATTACTCAAAATTTGAAGTATGCAAAAAAGGTATTCAAAAAACGTTGCATTTAGTTTTTCATATTTGTTGTCAGTAATTTAAAAGACATTTTGAAACACATACGGAGCGATAATTATTTTTTTAAATATAATAGCACAAAAATGAAATTCTGGTTTGAACTCGGGTACATTTATCGAGAACCATAAATAATTCTTTAAAAAGCCGCAGGTTGGCCACCCCTGTAACACGTGATCAATGATCATATCTCCTACAAGTTAAGTAGAAACTCAAATTGATACATTAATCATTTAGACAATTTTACGATACTTATTATTATTATTATTGACTGAATTGAGTCATCGAAATACTCATCTATTGTGTAAAGGCATTTAGAACTTTAGCTTATTGTTTCAATTTATTTTTAAATCCTATTAGGTTCTCGTAAGAATTTATTATGGTCGGTACAATATTATTATTGAATTTTATAGCTATAGTGTAGGGATCGGAGTGTGCTATTTGTTATTTTGATGATGTTATTGTTCAGTTGTTCAGTTTTTAGATTTAAGAGTGGTAAATAGATCGATGATGGCATTAATCCAGTATACGAGGTAGTACCACCACTTGTGAAATGAAACTTGCAAGTAGCCGGGATAACGAGAGGAGTATGCCCTGTCAATTTGGCCGGAGCACACTCCTCAAGCCGGCATAGTGGTAATAGTTGTCTCCACTCATGGACCACACTCTAGTTTAACATCAGGTGAAGTGTGTTAATAAAAAAAAACAAATGATTTCTTTTCAAAAACGCTCAAAATGTATATAAAAATTAGTATTAATATTTTATATTTAACAAAGTATGATAATGCCCCTATACAGCAGCTATTCTTCTACATTAGTATGTAAGTGGACAATGCCAGTATACAGCAGCTAAATCAAATTGATAATTATTAAATAAATAAATGTATTTCATTTACATTTGTATTTATTTTGACGAGTAAAAGCGTTCCATTGAAGCCCAATTACTAAAAGTAAATTAATAAATAAAAATAAAAAAAATATCTGCAACTGATTCTTGGGCAATTCGATAGTATTCTGATTTTTTTTTGTTATTTATTGTCATTGTAAAAGCCCCAGTTTATTCAGTTGCCACAATACACAAATTAGAGTGGTTCTCCATCATAACGGACTTTATAATCCACGATACAGTGTTATCATATTGACCTGAACTATATACCTGAGTGATCGGCTGAGTGCATTATCTTGCATATCTTGTTAGCCTACTTTACGTTGTTATACTCCGTATAAGATATATGGAGAGTTTACAGCCTTAAGGCTTTTAAATTTAATAGATTCTATAAATACATCGCCAGGTTCTATCTATCAATAGACAAGTTATAATAAAAATATTGAGCGCCTTTGAGTTATTTCGATTCCAGCTTAAGGAAGGAACTTGTGAAAATTCTGTGAATGCGTTCTTTTATTTCAAAGAAATTACTTTGACTAATAATAATTTACTATGCTCGTTCGTAAAACGACATATTTTGATTTCAAATGGAAGAAAAACAAATGAAGTTAGAAATAGTAATCTTCAATGAAATATTAAAAATTGAATCATATTTGTCCTTTTTCAAACACAATACAAGGTTCAGTTTTACGGCCGTTTTCTCATTTTGCATGTTTTCCTTTTCCTCAGGGGGAATTTATTATGCGAATTGTCTTTTGTTTTATTACCTTTTGGTGTCTCGTATGTTATTTCTATAAATCTGTTAACTGATTATTAAGCTATGCGTACTTTAAATGTCAGATCAAACTAATTAGAATAAAGATGACAATAAGCCGCATAATGACCTTTAAATTTGTTATTTATTCAAGATGCATTTATTATTGTAATTACAGGCAATCCTCAGTTTTACGTCATGTTAGATACCAGTGGGCTTATCACGAATTTAGTCTGGCTTTCGAATCGAGCTGTCACAAGTAAAACGGATCCGTTAGCAATCGGGATCATGAATTTTTACTAACGACTAACGAGCACCAGCAATCTATCAAATGAACGAAAGATCGAGACGTTCGAAAATTAACAAAAAGTATCTAAAATATTGTAGTTCCAAATCAAATTTCCATACAAATCGCTTGAAGCGAACTCGGTTCGAAAGCCAGACTAAAATTCGTGATAAGTCCACAGAGAATAGTGACGCAAAACGAAACGACGTAAAACGAGTCACATTTCCGCGACGTAAAACGAATCTTAGACCGTTAAAACGAGGAATTGTGCCCAAATTTTTACTGTCATAAAACAAAACGCCGAAAACGAGGACTAAATGTCGTTTTAATGTTTTGAAATAAATTATAAATACATATAATGGAAGTTATATAATACAGTAGTAAACCTCAAATATATATTTAGTAGTAACAGTGAAAACTGTATGAATAACTCTACGATAGATTCTGAGGTAAGAGTCTACTGAGAGACTGACGTTTTGGAGAACTTCTGTTCTATTATGTGTCTTAGGATTTACGTGTGAATTAATTTTTTTTTATTATAATTTCTTATTGGACTGTTGCCTAAACACTAGACATTGGTAGAATAGTCTTCATGAAATACCTGAAGCCATTAATAAAAGAAAAAGAAGAACTAGAAAGATATCTTATTTATTTGCTTTTATTAATTAATTATTCAAAAAAAAAGAAATAATTCACAGAAACAGAACACTAAAATTGATTAAGTAATTTTATAGAGCATTTCCTGAAAGTGAACGTCGTCATAGTTGACAATATAAAAAATAATATATTTCATAGAAGTTCAATGCTATTTGTACAGTTTAAATAATTATGCATAAAATATAATAATAATATAAATAAAAATGTTTGTTTTTTCCGCGAAGTACAACATAAAATTGTGGCGATTAAAATTTAATTTCATAGAAAACATTGTGTTTGTATGACATTGTAGTTTAAGAGTTGCTAAAGGAAATAAAAATTTACTTTTTTCACACAAAAAAAGTCAACACGCGAACATATTTTAGTTAATTCAAATTACTTTATGAGGTTTTGTATTAAACAAAAGATTTTGAATTTTACACTGAAATATTAAGCTGAACAAACTATCAGACTTCATACATCGTTAGCTTTTATTGTTAAGTAAATAAATTTAAAGAAAATTGCACAAAATTGTACATAGACTAGTCTAATACCGCTGACATAATCTACCATGCTAACATTTCTTAGTGTAAACGCCGAAATACAAGGTGCAATAACAAGAAAAACAATAACAACCTCATAAACACAATTCATACAAAACATAAACTAATTACCATCATATGTAGTTTAAAAAAAATAAACTCGATAGTAAGCCATGCAAAGTTACAGATTGTTGATATTCAGGATGGGGCACGGGAAACTCCCACTTCAAAAAAACTCAGTGCCGTCGTCTAGTAGTAATCTTGGGTGTGCAAATTTAGGGCAACAGGATCTATACTAAAGTATATAAAGTTTTTTACATTTTTTTTTTGATATCTCATATAGTTTTCTCCTACCAGCCTGTATAAAAATTATTTTAAAAGTTACCGTCTATGTACATAAATAAATAAATACAGTCAGTTCTAATTAACAAATAAATAAAATAAAAATTATAGAAATATTTATTTTCTTCGAACTCACTAACTATAATAATTGCTTGCAATAATTACTTCGTGTTAAAAAGATACAATTTTTCCTCGACATACTAATATGAAGCAGTACGTACATACATACAAAGCACAGATCAGAGAAAAAAATAGAGGCGGCGTTTATTTACAGAAACGTGTACTAATCATTTAAAACCCAATCCAATTAAATCGATAGTACTAATGCGTTCAAAAAAAGAACCTAAATTTAAATAAAGAATACTAATATCGTGTGAGATTATTTATGAAACAAAAAAAAATCATTTGAAATTGGAACTCTCAAACAAAAAACGATAATAATACGACAATTGTCAGCGGTGCATTTTTACAACGCAAAGCTTTCCACATGCGGTTACTGACATACCTCCTCTCTGACTGCGCCAACCATTAGTTCTTTCAACGAAGTTTGGTGTCTTGCTACCTCTATTATTAATTCTCTGCTCTGTGAATAACAATAATATTAAACATATACAGAAAACAAAAATAAAAATCAATCCTTCTTTTATAATTCATATAACTCGCGAATAATTTATTTATAAAAAAGACAAAAAACAAAAGAGTCGATAATCACAATCATTTGTTAATAATTGTTTCATTTTATTTCATTAATTAACGGTATCATCTCCAATGGCCCTACACTAGACAATGCCTGTCATGTACTTTAAAAAAATCCGTCAACGATTTTGGTTTTAAATATTATATTTTAACTATTTATTTTTATTAAAATTTTAAATAAATTTAATTTGTCTTTTGCGATTAATAAAATATTAGGATCTCATAAATTGTTCTATGTCAATATATAGTTCCAAGTTATTTTATTTTCATAACCTAACCTTGTTTTGTATACTTCTTCCAAACTAACTAATAATTTCACTAGTTGCATCATATCATAATGATTAATACTATAGGACAACACGCTAAAGAAATGTAAGTGGAATGAAAAACATTGTCATATTGGAAATTGCTAGTCCCCCGCTGCAAACCCAATGAGATGAGCTTACAAAACGCCCCCATACCGTTTTATTACGTAAAAATTAAAAAGTCTGTACTATACTCTTTCGTATTATTATTGAAGGCTATATGCTCCAATATATAATAGGTATATATTATATATTTATTTATTGGTTCACAAACAGGAATGAAATGAAAATAGTTTATTAGCATAGGCACTAAAGGCGTGCGCTTGCTCATCGTAGCTCATAGACTACAATACAATGGCTTCGGAAAGGCGTATGACGAGAAGAACACCACAAGAAACTCGTCAAAAAAAACTTATTAACTAGGTCAGCCATTCTCAAAGTGTGTTCCACGGAACCCTAGGGTTAAAATACTGCAAAAAATACCTACCAAAGGGAGATTATAAGGTCACATCTAAATATTCCAACTAAATATTACGTAATATTACATTGCAATATGATTATTCATAAATACATATAAATCAGTTTTTTATAATTATATTAAGGCTTTTTCCTTCGCCAAAAAAGTTTGAGAACCGCTGCCCTATACTATGACCATAAAGTGAATGATTATTTACTAAACTAGCGAATATATTAATGAAATACGAATTCTATTTTATACTAACATTAGTCTATACGTTTATGTGCACCAACTAACCTACCGCAATGTGGCACGAAATTTAGCGTCCGTTCAAAAACACGCATGCAATGGTTGTTACTAGGGGAGACATTTTAAACTAATTTTATGACTATTAAGTTTGAGTTGGCTTTATTATGTAATTACATTGTTGTGAATATCTTTTTAAATTTAAAACAATAATAATTATTATTGCTTGATGTTGTAATATGTAATAATTAATTTAAAATATACATTTTAATTTTATATTTGATGTATTCTGTTATAGTTTAAAAATGAAAGATTACTTTATTACATGTTCGATATTTTAAGTAAATTAAAAAAATATATACGGTTTACTCAGAATTTATTATTTACTACGACTTAAATACTATATCTTTAATTTTAGTCGATTATGTGTTATTTATTTTTTTATATGCTACGCCATTTATATAAGCATATCACAGTAGAAATCATAAATCAATCATCCTATATGATATGTCTTCTAATTTAAGGCTGTATACCAGTGGTTCTCAACTTTTTTTTTGTTGCGGCGCACTTTTAACGACTTCATAATTTGGCGGCACACTTTTAGAATTTCTTTTAATTAATTAAAGCAAAGCAAGAATGTACCTAACAGCATATTGTATAGGCTATGATTGGCGAGTTTCTTGTGATTTCTTCTCGTCGTATGCCTTTCTGAAATCTCGTAGATTCTTACTATGTCCACAAGCCTACGCCTAAAAGCTACATGAAAAATTATTATATTTTTGATTTAGATTCTTACGCATTATCAATAATTATAAATCAAAAGTAAAAACAACAATTGAAAGTAATAAATATTAGTAGTGAAATAATAAATAATAAATTTTATAAAATTAGTTAACAAAAGCAAAAAATTTTATTCGAAAGCGTGTTTAAACGTGTAAAAACACACACAAAACCAACGCGTTATACGTCAATTAAAGAATTAAAAATTAACATCATTTACATTGATATCACAACAACTTTAAAAGCCTTTTAACGAGATTTAAAAATAACCGGAGCAATACCGAATCATATTTTGTTATTAATCCGGATTAAAATGCTATTTTAATTTACCGCTATGATTCTCTATTTAAATCCGCTTATTCCGCTTTATACATATATACCTATATATATTTTTAAAATTAAATGATTAATGACTTATCTTAAAATAGAGTACGTTTATATTAATAAATAAGTAATACAGTTTATGGTATTACAAAATTACAAAATATTGTTATGTAAAAAGCTATAATTAAATTTAAAAAAAAGAACATTTGTTTAACAGAAAAATAGAGTTGTGGTTGTCTATGGTTATTATAATTACGTGGGAGTTTTATGTGGGGTCGTAGAAATATATATTAAAAAAGTTTTTAAATCAATCTGTTCGGTAAAACGATTCACTAGAGCCAAATTGAGGTATTTTTACATTGAAATGAAATTTATTAGCATAGACACTAAAGGCCAGACTCTATAATGGCTTCGGAAAGGCGTATGACGAGAAGAATACCACGAAAACTCGTCAATCACAGCCTGTACATAAAATAATAGTTTAAAAAAACTGAATTTTTATTAAGAAAAGTAAGTAAATAATAATTCATAAATCAGATTGCGCAGTAGTTACAATAACAAAATTTTAACATACATTGTTAATAAAATACATGAAAATTTATAGTTAATATATTAAACGTGTTTTTAAATAATAATACCAAGTACAAAAGACAATGGCTGCAAACACTATTATCGAATTAAATTTGATTGACGTAATGTAGTCGTATTCTAGTAATAACTGTACTGTTAAATTTGTACAGACGTGTTCTAATATAGTACAAAAACCACTAATGATTTTAGGCAATAACAGGACTGTACAGAAATTCGACCTAACCTCTATCCACCTCTACGTTCAATTAACGATGGATTTTAAGCTTTCAATGTGTCGCGTGACGTCATTTTAGTAATTATATGTTGCAGTCAGATTACTATGCTAGGGCTAGAGAATATTTCTGATTGTAAATGTAATGTAATGTAAACGTTAGTGATGTTTTTGCTTAGAGTCTGTTCGGAATCATAACTTTTTACGCGGTATTATTAAAAAAAGGTGACGTCACATATGTCCACGCTCGTCATCGTAAATAACTGATTTTTATGTCGTAATTTATGATTTAGTGGTCGTTCATACTGCGCGCGAATTTTTTTATGACAGTAAATACACTGCACCTGATATTCTTTAATCGTCCCCACTATGCTGGCTTAGGAATGCATTACTGATTTTTTTTATAACCGTTCTATTGTAGTCTGATTTTTACTCCTTATTTTAGATAGTCTAGGGATGATTGTATTGGGCTGCTATGTCCATCCTGCGAATCATCGAGCTTAACGAAAGAACTCTCTAAGAACTAAAAACATATCTATAGTTTATTTAATCCGTGTATTCGTTCGCGATGTGGAGATGCCTTAAATGAAGATGGCACTTTAATATAGTGAGTAAATATTAGTTCATTTTTATAGGCCGTCTATATCTATTGAAGTAGAATTTCATAGTAGCTTCATATAAGATAGAAATCCTGAACTATGGGCATTAGAACATACGACTCGACACACTTAAAAATATAAATTAATTTTTGCTTCGACTGGGACCTCTGTGCAGTGTTGCCAACCCCTAGAAACCAAAAAACAGCAGCTCACCAATAAAAAGAACAGTAGGTAAAGTAAAAAAGCAGATTTAATACTGTCCTCATATAATTAAAACAATCACCTACTTTTATTAGGTACCAGGACTTACATACATTGTTATATAATAATATTGAACGCAACATAATAAAAAACAATTGGCTCATCTTCAGTATTTTCAGAATCATTTTCTTTTTTAAAATCATTTATATTTTTTTTTTTGTTAAATTTCTTCATGTGCCTTTCTGTGGCTTCAAATAACAAGATTAGATAATGCCATCTAGTGTCATTGTGTTTTATTACACAGTGATTATCAAAAAATATTTGCATAGCGTAATAGGTGGCGCTGAACGGTAATTGAAAAACAGTAAAAATTAGGAATGAAACAGAAAACAGGGGCATCAATGTGAAAACATCTAATCTACTGTTAAAACAGTAGGGTTGGTAACACTGCTTCTGTGTAACATATTAGGGCAATATCAAGTTGTAATTTAAAAAAAGTTAAATATTGAAGAACATTACTATAAATTGATATGTCAACATATTTGCTATTAAATATAATAAAGTTACGTCGCGCTGCATGTATGGTTTTTGCTATAAATGCATTCTGACACTCTATATCTACGCTCGGCTGTTCCAGGAAGACACCTAATGGACTCTTATATTATATTTCGTTTACAGTATTTCTCTAAAACGCAACTATCTACCAAGGCGGTCATACCATATCAATCATAAATACGCATGATTGATAACAAATCTCAAATTGTGTCAATCAATGTCAATTGCTGTTCAATTGTTATAGATTCAAAAACAAAACAAATGAGTAATTCTAATTTTAAAATTTGTGATTTTATTTAGTTAATTAATCCCTACTAATATTATAAATGTTAATGTGAGTTTGTTTGTTACGTCATCACGCAACAACTACTTAACCGATCATCATGAAACTTTGTACACATATTTTTGGAGGTACCAGAAGTAACATAGGATACTTTTATTTAAAAAATAATATTATTTACTATAGTTTTCAACTGACTATAGTTTCAGGTGTTTGTGATATCATATACTTATTTAATGACTTAAATGCGAGCGAAGCCGCGAGTGAAAGCTAGCTATGATTAATTAATTGTTTGTTCTCGAGGATCTTTACATATATTTTTTTATTTCAAAATCCATTGCTCGACAGGTCTCAGTAGAAATTAACATATAATTAATTCAATTATATGTTATAGTGGCCTGACATATGACCACACTCCGTCTGATATGCCTATGAGCGAAAACAATTTTTCAAATAAATACTTATAATTACACACTAGTTTACAAATTAAAATAAAAGTCGTGTCCTTTGAATGTATTCCATATCTTTGTATTTAGTAGTAACAACTAAACGCAAACATATATTTATTTTATTTCTATCACGTCTATAAATCAAGTTCTTATTACATCTTATTTTCAAACTACCCAAAAGTTGGTTTCGATTTTATTTTAAAATTTTGATGCTGTGTAGTGTTTAGTTAAATAAATATTTGTTTTTACAATGTCAAGAAGGTTGTGTAAAGTACATCCTGATCGTTTTTGTTATGTGTGTGGTGAATTTATAATATCTAAAAAAGGATATCCCATAACGGAATCACTTAAAGATGCATATTTTGGTTATTTCAAAGTGACGTGTTAGATTTTTTAAATAATTTTTCTGAAACTCAGTGCACCTCAATTGTTAAGAAAAAAAAAGTTTCATTTGAAGGACAAAAACCTTGTAAACTAGTGTTATCAATAATAATATTGAACTGAACATGCGTTTAAAAATACAATCAGTATTTTTGGGTGATTCAAACACGGTGTGTGATTCGATTGCCAGAATCTCTGTACCTATATTGAACCATAAAAAAGCCTTTATTTTATATGTATGTATGTAAATCAGAATCATTATTTATACCAAGAAATATAAATAAACTGTCAACATTATAGAGTTGTTTCCGTGTTAATATTTCTGGTATAATTTATCAAATCTGACTTAATTTTGTAAAGGGATTATGTTTCTTTTTGTGTGTGTGGGGAAGAAAGAAATATCGCGAACGACATCTTTGTTGGCATTATGTTAGTGATATAAATGCGTATGTTTTGACGTAGATTTATTAACGCGAACTTTAAGTTGATGGGAGTGGAACAGTAAACATTATTTTTTATGTGATAAGCACGAAAATTGTTTATTTTATATTTAAAAAATATTAAAAAATAATAATTTGAACATCAAATTCATGCATCAAACAGCATGAATGACATAAAAAGTTTCAATTACTGTCAACACTGAAAATAGTTTCAATTTGACAGCACAATCCGCCATTTATTGAATTTATTTGTTACAAAAAATGTGATAAATGAAGAACCGCTCTACCGATTTTGTGCAAACTTCACATAAACCATCTACTAAATAGTCCGAACAAAGCCTAAACATTTGGTTTGGATAGGTGAGCCCGTTCTTGAGTTATAAAATTACAACGAAAAGTGCCATTGATTTTTATATATATAGATATCATGATGTAGATTTGTAAAAGATAGTTAACATAAATATATATATGTATCACAGTTCAAAATGAATTTGAAGCTCTGATATCCCCAAAGATATAGCTTAGAAATTATCTTATATATCATTAATCTGTAATCTCTAAAAAGATCTACTTATGCCACATATTGCTAGATATAAATATGAGAGTGCCTTGTGATGATGTTGTAAATATTGTAGCATAATATAGTCAACGTACGTTATGTTTATTTTTAAATTAAGTGAATTTATTTGTGATTATTTTTGAGTAAATAAAATATCTTAAACCTTATCACACATAAATACAAAATTAAACAGTTGACAATTTGAAAAATGAAGAAAAAAATTAAATACAGATAGTAAAAATGTTTATAATAAAAATATATTCCAACCTGTAGCACATTCGACCAGACATATGATGAGAAGGAATGCCATAGCTTTGGCAGCCGCCGCTCCAGGTGGTCCAAGTGCCTTTCTCCACGCTGTCTTTCCTGCTGCCATTGTTCTGTTTGCGTGTGCAGTACTGGCGTTCTGAGAATAGAAGCGTTCTTTTTTTAAATGTTACGTTATTTTAAAGTTAGTGACGTCATAATATTTTTTATATATATTTTTTATCCATACTAAACCGCTATCTCCTTACTCACTCTTATCTTTTCTTTCTCTATTATTAAGTAATAAATAAATAAACTATGTTAGCATTAAATGCACTCAGTTTTGAAAAATAAGTGTAACTATTCCTTATATTATGTTTTATTCCTATATAATGGTCTGAAATTTTCTTTACACATCTTTCCCATACAGTTTCTTAACCCAGTATAACTATTTATTACTTTTAGATCTATTTAATGAAGTACCTTCATCTCTACTACTTTTGCCCATGTTTCAAGAATAGAGTGTGTTTATACTTATATTTTTTATATAACATAAAATCGTCCTTGAATTTAAGTAAATTGCTCAATTCAATCAAGACGTTGTAACAAACAAACAGATATACATATTATACAATATTTAGTAATGGTTTTATAAAGTAATTCATAGCAGTAAGATGAATCATAAAATACAAGATGTTACTAAAGTAAATTGCTTTGTAATTATTCTCTACATAAATTAATATTAATATTGTTGTTTAGTATCCAGTTTATTATTGTAAACTTTTCGACTAGGAGTTGCAGTATCTTTGTTTTGCTTTGATAAAAGACTTCGTAATTCAACTTATTGACCGATTAATATTTTGGTTTTCGTTCGGTTATTGTCGGAATATTTCGGAATTATTACGTCACATGTTTTAAGTGGGTATTGAATAAGTAATGCCCGTAGACATGACTTGCGGTAGATATGTATACTAGATGAGTTTTATTTTTCTTTAGATAGGTGGATAGTGTAGGAAGTTTCTAGAAGACTTTATAATTATTTGTAAGGAGGTTGCGGTCCACTAATGATGCGGGTTTCTTTAACTTGGAAACTTAATATTGGATATAAACTGGAACGTATAATTAAAAAGGAACTGAGGTAAGGAAACTTTTATGCACTAGCTTTGGCTTTGAAGCCTTCCTTTGACGAGATTTTTTAGTGATATAAATATGCCTTGAATTCAAATAGAGCTTTGAAACTTTTTACTTGATTATTTATAAATTTGTATTAATTAATTCAAATATATCAATTTTTATCTCGGATTAGTTCTGTGGGCTTATCACGAATTTTAGTCTGGCTTTCGAACCGAGTTCGCTTCATGCGATTTGTATGGAAATTTGAGCAGAACCACCGCGTGCGAATTTGGAACTACAATAGTTTAGATACTTTTTGTTAATTTTCGAACGTCTCGATCTTTCGTTCATTTGATAGCTTGCTGGTGCTCGTTAGCCGTTAGTAAAAATTCATGATCCCGATTGCTAACGGATCCGTTTTACTTGTGACATCTCGATTCGAAAGCCAGACTAAATTCGTGATAAGCCCACTGTAGATAGAGCGATATTGTATTTAATGAAACAAATATTATTATTATTATTATTATTTATAGCATTGTCGTATTTCATATATGTAAATTAATATTGTATTTTGTTCGACGATCAAAGAATTCATATTAAAACAACCCTAAAGAGAATGTTCATACTAGACAGACAAAAAGCTTTAACTAACTTTTATTTTGAGCTGTTCTTTCTAAGAAACCATAACTAGAAAGATAAGAAATGCAAACAATAAGTGCTTAAATTATATCATGTCGCAGAACTTACTAACTGGTTTCAGTTAACTTTATTTACAACACTTAAATCTGCATTTTCTCTTGTTAGGTAAACAATGCATTCGAGATAAAAAACACATGGCAGGTGGCATTAGTTTTATAATTGACTTCAATTCTATAAAATGCAAGCAGATTATGACGAAACTGAGACAGTCCTCCCGTGTCAGTGTTAGAAAGACTTAAATCGGATTTAATACTGTTGTAATATGTAGTATTTCTGTTTAAGCCTATATATATTATCAGAAATTCCCTTCCATCTTTTCTACCAAACCTAGTGTGCGCAATTTATATAGTTAATCAGATTGATGATCGCTCCCACAGGACAGTGTGGGAACCATTGGTGAATTATTTATGTATATGTGTATAAAGTATGAATAAAGTATTATTATTTATTTATGTATTTATTTAGACATACACAAACAAACAGTTAACAAACCAACACATGAAAGTAACAGCTACACTAGACTGGAGAAATACAGCTAAGTTTGGTAACCCTTTGGTTTACCCTTAGGTATACAATGGGATGACAGTGATTCTTCTACATTATAGTAGATTTATTATATATTATTACGACATTAGTATGCAAGTGGACAATGCCAGTAAAGAACAGCTAAATGAAATTGATAAATGAAGAAAACTATACACGATAAAATACGAATTATTATTGTTAAACAGTCAGCGGTTTCTCGTTGTTTCTATTAATTTTTGTAAATACATTTCCTATATTTAATTATATATTATCGCTTAGCAAACATCGCTCATTAAACATCACCTATTACATAGTAGATCAGTGGTGGCCAAGTTCTTTCATAGTCCTAATTTAAAAGACATTTTGAAACACATACGGAACTATAATATATTTTTTTAAAATATAATAGCACAAAAATGAAAAGGGAACTCGGATACATTTATTGAGAGCCACAAATAATCCTTCAAAGAGCTGCAGGTTGGATCATGAAGAATCCTATATTCAATTGAATATAAGTTTTTTCTTCACCCCTTTATAAAATAAGTCAAGTTGACTTGGGAGATATTTACATTAGGAACTGTAAGGCCGTAAGTACATTCAAATGACAAACAGTGCACTTTGAAGTGGTTTCGATGCCAACATGCAGCCGTGTTCTGCAAGGTTGACTGATTTTCTACTACATTGTAAGCAATACAAACTAACTTAGAACACTTTAAGCTGCGCATTATTTATTGGTTATTTAACCCATTACTTCTCACTGTCCTATTTTTAAGACACTACATTCAATTTTTTTTTAACCTATTAAAAGTTTTATTTTCATTGTTTCTGATGAAATTCGTATTTTTATACTATTTTTCTGCTGAAATAATTGTTTTCCGCTGAGAAAAATATTTACGTAATTTTAATGTAATTTTTTCAAATTGATCATTTTTGTTGCCTCAAAAAAAGCATTATGTTTCGATTTTATATACCGTAAAAGAACAAACTTCAAAGTACATAAAACTGATTCTTAGACTTCTACCAAATATATATATTATAATAATAAAAATAAAAACAAAATATAATTTATATCCCCAATGTCATACTTTATAGGACAGGCTGACTCAACGTTAAATAATTATTTATAATTTTTTTTTTGTTTAATAATTTTTTCTTAATGTATTATGAACTTAATTTTGTTTTTTTGTGTGATTTTTTTTTCTTCTTTTTCCCCTCTTCCGTACATCTATTTGGTTCTTGTTTTTTTTTTATTTGTATGTATTTTTGTAATTTTATTAGAAGTGTAGTATCTATCCCTTTATCACCTTGAGCATGCCGTCCTATCCTATAATTGAAATTTCATTTAGTTTATATAATAGCAGTCCTTTTTATAATATGTAGTTCTAATGTAATTTTGTAGGTAGGCTTTATAAATAAATAAATTTCACCAAAAAATTCCAATGTTTTCGATGCTTGGGAAGTAATGGGTTAATTGTTTGTAGCTAGGTGGTAATGACTCGGGATTGTAGTTATTTTAATTAACAATTATTTCTCTAACGAATTTGAATTTGATGAGGAAGTAAGGAGAAGTATGGGAGGGGGATTGGATTTTTTTGAGTTTAATAGTTGAAACTAACTTAATACCCTGAATGAAGATTTAAGGCTTTGGGTTGCGGGTGTTAGATAATCACCGATCGACGAAATTTCAAATTTCAAAAATCACCAAATTTGGAAAACGCTGGATACTTTATTGAGCAAAACAAAGTGGTATTGTTTAATTAGATATATTTGCTCCTTAAGTAAGTTTTGTATTTTTTACTTCTGACAAACGTCATCAACAAAGCCGTTGCAGCTGCCCTACAAGATAAACAAGTGGCAGCCTTACCCAATAGCCATTGCGAGGCCCCGGGCAGCAGGTCTTTGCGAGGCCCTTTGTCCTTCTTGAAAAGCATGTGTGCAAAAGTAGATCTTGTTGTTTGATTTAGGTATTTGTTATATTTGACGAGAAATGCTAAAGTTATACAAATAAATAAAATTTGAGTTTTAAAATATTTTACATTGACAGTTTTAAAAAAGAAACTTTTAAAAACGAGGCCCCTGCAAGAGCGAGCCACCCCCTAAGGCCGCCACTGAGATAAACAATTTAGAAGATATAGTAGAAATCGCAAATGCTTCCTGTGATATATTTTTTAAAGCGAATACAGCTATATCCAATTAGCCCATGCCTTAACACAATCATTTAGAAATAATAATGGCAAGAATTACAATTTGGTGTGCGATTCCGAAATTTGAAAGTCAAATATGCATGAAAAAGATATTCAGTTTATTTTTATAAAACAATTGCTATAATTTTAAAAGGAATTTTAGGGTTACATTAAATCGCGGCTGAATAATTGTTATATTTAGACTCGAGTTATTTACATAATTTTTGAATTTTCTCAGTATTATTATTATGGTAATAAGTAATATATTTTTTATTCTAAATTCATTGAAAAAAAATATAGAAAATGCTACCTAGCATTAAGCCCGCCTTGTACACATGTACCAAGTTTTTAAATAAATAAATAAATAAATAAAAAGGAAAAAATTAAACAATACAATCTATCTAAATATATATAACTCAAAGGTGACTGACTGACATAGTGATCTATCAACGCACAGCCCAAACCACTGGACGGATCGGGCTGAAATTTGGCATGCAGGTAGATGTTATGACGTAGGCATCCGCTAAGAAAGGATTTTGATCAATTCTACTCCCAAGGGGATAAAATAGGGGATGAAAGTTTGTATAAATCTTCTTAGATTTTCGACTGATTGAACTGAAATTAAAAATTGTCAGATATGTGGTTAATGACTGGAGCAAGTTTTCAATTATGACCCACGACAGGAATGGTGATAACTACTTAACACACGCTAAACAAAAGTAAAGCCGCAAAAACTATACCTAATTAATAATAATACTTCTTTACAAAAGCTAGTTTGATAATAAACTAGTATAGTTTATGAACGAAAACAAATGCTAGAGTTATTGGTTTGGAAAGCCAAATACTTTCGTGGTACGATTCCAATAAGATTCCAAAACGTGTACATTTTTGTTGCATAACTACAAAGATATTAACAAATTGTATGTAAATATTTAGACGTGGATGTCTTTGATCAATTATTTATTGTAGTAATGAAGAATCTAAAACCCAAAATGCAAATTACGTCTTTAGGGACTTCAATTGAGATCTATTATGTTTTAAGACGCTTTTCTTATAATGGTTTACTAGTTGTTATTATTTGTTTAATATTCATTGGAATTATAGTATAAATAAACTCTATAAAAGTGTTTCCCAACGTGAGGCCCATGACCAACATGTGGACAATTTCATTGTTAACGGGGGCAATTCAAAAATGTACTCAACACGAGTTTAACCCTTTCGCTCCGGGCCATTTAAATGCAATGCTGTCAAATTCTTAAATAATTGCGGTAAATAATTATTAGGTATAATTTCGCTTGACGATACCAAAATATCAACTGGGTGTTTGGTTTGGTTGGCACAAAAAAGGTTGAGAAACACTGCTCTATACAGTTAAAGAGTTTTATCGTTAAATGGAGAGAGGAAAATCGATTTTATTTACTGTTATAATACACACTAATAAAGTAGGTGGTATAAAGAACGCACACAGTTGCAGTTTTTATTAATTTCAGCAACTTACAAAGTACTGTTTATTGCTTAATTATGACATATTGTTGTCGTTATTTAGAGTGGGTATGGCACTATATAGAGTGTATCTCTGTATGGATAACATTTTAATTTCTTTTTCTCCAAACTTAATTGTAATAAGTTAATAATAAATTATTGATAAAGATAAGTGATATTATAGCACGTTCGTTTATTTATTTTCTATATTTGTTATTTAGTGCGAAGTTAGAAATGTAAACAAATTTTATTTACGATTTATTTATTCTAAATATGTCATACTTATATAAATTATAATTGTTTACGAATTAGTAGATTTAAAAAAATTAAACATTTTTCGGTTTTGTTTTTATTTCAAACAATTTAAATCGAAAGCCGAAGTTTGTTTCGTCCTTTTATTATATAAAAAAATGTTTGTATTTAAAAGTTATATAATATTCTTAGCAACACTTTTCTAGTTCTAGAACACAAATTTAAATATATAGAAAGTTAGTTAATAATTGGAATTTAAAAAATAATTACTCACCTACTAAAGGAATTCGAAAAACGAACTTGTATAACCGCGTAAACTTCAGCCGCGAGAGTTCCGCAGCAAGTGTGAAATACTTGCGCTGCCAAATGGTCAACAGGTGCGACTCAGCGGCGTAGCCTTCGCTGCTCCCTTATATACCGCGATCGGCCGACTCTACGACGTGAGCTACCTACGAGGTTTATGACACGAATTGCTACGATAATTTCGTAGCTATTTTTACATAAGTTAATTTCTATATTTAAAATAAATAAACATATATGTGTGAGGTTATTTGCGAATATGATTTAACTAATATAAAAATAATTATATGGCTTACTTTCGCTTGTACTATTTAACAAACATATATATATATATATATATATATATATATTATATATATCTTTAATAATATCAATACCAATCTTTAACACTGTTTCATTTTCATTTTTCATTGGCGAAAACTTTAATAGACTTTTTTTTATTCCCATCTGTATGTAGTTTTTTTTATATTTAGCTAGTAAGTTTTCCAAATAAATAAAAATAAAATAAAATTACAATATAAAAAAAGTTACTTTAATTTTGTTTTTTAGCTTACTAAAGCGTTTAATGTATTGTACCAAAAAAGTTAAAACTAATATTTTTTTGTATATTGTAATTAAACATATATGTTTAAAGTCAAAAATAAAATATAAAATATATTATAAGTAATGTATGTATTACGACGTAAAAAAACAATTTCCACTACTCAGTAAGGAGTCATAGAATAAAATTACAGTATCGATTAATACTATAAACAATAATTTAATTTAAATGTATCTTAAGACTAAACCATTGTTACTTTTGTACGCTTAATTTGTAATACGTAATTGTGTATTCCAGCCATTCTCAAAGTGTGTTCCGCGGAACCCTAGGGCTAAAATACTGCAAAAAATACCTACCAAAGGGAGATTATAAGGTCACATCTAAATATTCCAACTAAATATTACATTGCAATATGATTATTCATAAATACATATAAATCAGTTTTTTATAATTATATTATATTAAGGCTTTTTCCTTCGCCAAAAAAGTTTGAGAACCGCTGGTGTATGGGCATAATTAGGCCCTTCCCTAATTACGTCATTGTGACGTATAATTTGTTAGTTTAAGAAGATTTACATATAGATACTAAATTGAGGATTATTTTACATACTTCTACCATGAAAGCAGGTATTGGAACCAGAGAAAGCCTGACACGTGGGGTTGAAGTTTACCCGCCTAGTTTATTTGGCTACGCCGTTGAGATTGACATGTGACCAGTAGAAATCACAAATTAATCGTCTTTTGATATGTATTTGAAGTCGTAACTACAACTAGCAATACAAATAGTCTATGCATTAACGTGCCAAATTTTCTAAATGTTTGATTTATTTTTTATTTATTTATTTACTTTTAGTAAATGGACTCCAATAGAGCGCTTTTACTCGTCAATACATATACAAATATAAATATAGATGAAATAAATTTATTAATTTAATAATTATCAATTTAATTTAGCTGCTGTATACTGGCATTGTCCACTTACATACTAATGTCATAATAATATATAATAAATCTACTATGATGTAGAAGAATAGCTGCTGTATAGGGGCATTGTCATACTATTGTATACCTAAAGCCACGTCTCCTGCTCCTCTGTCTTCCAAACATTAGACAAAAACATCAAACATTGGGGCGTGGCCTACACAATGTTTTTGTTTTCCGTCGACCACGGAAAACAAAAAACATTGTCTATGAATACAAAAATGTATACGGCCACGCCCCAATGTTTCGATGTTTTTGTCTAATGTTTGGAAAACATAGGAGCAGGAGACGCGGCATAAGGGTAAACATAAAATGACATAGATTATGTCCAAGCTAATGAGGTCATAGACGTGCCATCAAATAATTTTAACTTTGTGATTATTAGGATAATAATAATAATAAATACTAACAACTCAAAACTTTTAATTTACTACAATAAAGGTATATTTTGCAATGTTTATTTACACGCATAATTTAAATCGCTTGTCATAAAATATCTACTTCACATTTTTTTATTAGTGCATAATGAATTTCAGTGGGCTTATCACGAATTTTAGTCTGGCTTTCGAACTGAGTTCGCTTCAAGCGATTTGTATGGAAATTTGAGCAGCGCCATCGCGTGCGGATGTGGAACTACAATATTTTAGATACTTTTTGTTAATTTTCGAACGTCTCGATCTTTCGTTCATTTGATAGATTGTTGGTGCTCGTTAGCCGTTAGTAAAAATTCATGATCCCGATTGCTAACGGATCCGTTTTACTTGTGACAGCTCGATTCGAAAGCCAGACTAAATTCGTGATAAGCCCACTGATCGTGCCTATGCATTAGCAATTATAAATAATAATAATAATGAATTAATTTTGATAATAATAATAGTAAAACAATGTGAAAATGTTGGTAAAAATAAATAACTTAAAATCACTAAATTATATTATACATAGTTTCATTCATTGTAAAATTTCCTATTGTATATATAATATCACATTTCGAATATATTTGTTGCTTTAGGTCTCTCGCTCGTCCATTTTATAATATTAGTGTATTCAAATTGAAAACTATTTTAATTTCATATTTTGTTATCATAATAACTTTCCAATGACATGTGTATTGCGTTTCGTTCATGTAAACACAAAATAATATCTACTCTAATATATTCTAAATATGTATGCGTGCAATAAATATATAAAAGATATGAAATGAAATGAAATGAAATGAAAATCGTTTATTAGCATAGGCACTAAAGGCGTGCACTTGCTCATCGTTAGACTCTATCGTGACTTCGGGAAGGCGTATGGCGAGAAGAATATCACAAGAAACTCGTCAATCATAGCCTGTACATAAAGTAATAATAATAAAAAAAAACTGAATTTTAATTCAGAAAAAAAAGTGAATAACAATTTATAAATCATATTACACAGTGGTTACAATAAATGTCAAATTAATAACATATATGTATATAAAATACATGTATATGTCCAATAATATGTATATAAAAATATTTAAAAAAAATAAAATAAAAAAAAATATATATATAGCTACCTATACAACATTTAAAAAAATACAGTAAAAAAAAAAAAAAATAATCCTTCTAGTAAGCCAACAGTAAGTCAAGCTCAAACACTAGTTTAACCACGCATTTCCATCGCTCATATAATCAATAATTCTGTAATAAGCCTTTTTAATTAGCGTCTGCTTTACAATCTTTTTCAGAGCAGGAGTGGGCAGACTTGTTAAGTCATTGGGCAATTTGTTATACATTCTGATCCCCACTCCTATAAACGATTTACGGGTTTTTGACAAGCGAAAATAAGGTACTGCCAATTTACTATATATATATTACTAACTAGCTTTTACCCGCAGCTTCGCTCGCATTTAAGACATTAAACCTCAAAAATTCAAATAGTTTTATACTGCATATATAAAAATGACAGATAAATAAAAATAAATATTCACTTAAAAAAAAAATAAAAAGTATCCTATGTTACTTCTAGTACCTCTAAAAATATGTGTACAAAGTTTCATGATGATCGGTTAAGTAGTTGTTGCGTGAAAACGTAACAAACTCACATTCACATTTATATAGAAGGGAGGATTAATGTCAGAAAAAATCTGACCATAAGGATGGACTTCACTAGATTTTCATTATCAAAGATTAAAATGAATAATTTTCTCATAAATAATTAGAACGAAAATAAAATTCAGACGCTAACCACTGCTCTACGAACGCTTTAATTATTTTCTGTTATATATTTTTTAAACTAACAATTTTGATTATTGTAAAAATATCCTAATCAATGCCTAATCTACTTATCATCATATTACACGTTAGATGAATATCTTACTGATAAAAAAGCTTGGACATTATCTATGGCATTTTATGTTTACCCTTAGGTATACAATAGGATGACAATGCCTCTATACAGCAGCTATTCTTCTACATCATAGTAGATTTATTATATATTATTATGACATTAGTATGTAAGTGGACAATGCCAGTATACAGCAGCTAAATCAAATTAATAATTATTAAATTAATAAATTTATTTCATTTATATTTGTATATGTATTGACGAGTAAAAGCGCTCTATTGGAGCCCATTTGCTAAAAGTAAATAAATAAAAAAATAAAAAATACTGCCAATAGCGTTTAAAGCAATAATTGATATTTGCGTAGATGTTCGCGGTATAAGAAAACAAATTATCCCCACTCCAATCGGGCTGTGGCTTCATTTCCCGCATCAGAGAACTTCTTAAACATCTACACTATTGTAAATATAGAAAATAGGCGTATATTTCACTCTACACGAAACTTCGGCGACACCGATTCTTGACTCCAATTGGTTCAATATTGAAACGGAAACGAAATCGTGTATAAGATTTTTTTTATCTTTTTATTTCTATTATGCAGTTTTAATCTAATTTCTGAACGAGTGCAACTATAACATTTTCTCTTATAAACAATTTGTGGAGACATCTGAAGCCATTAATTATAATAATAAAAATAAGAAAATTTTCTAATTTTTTTTTGACATGAATGGTTTACATATGAATTAAAATTTTAAATAAAATAATTTCTTATTTGGCTGCCGCACTAATACTCGACATTGGCAGAACTGTCTTCAATAGATATCTGAAGCCATTAATAGAAGAAGAAGAAGAATTTATGTACGAAAGCATGTTTTAATTGTCAAATCTGTGTATGTATTTTGTTTTTCTGGTTTACCTAAAAGGTTTTAAATGAGTAAAGTTTATTTGTCTGTTACGCAAAAATCTCGGTTTTGTTTCCCAGTCGAAACCAATGTTTTGGTGTATCATAAGCTTCGTCGACAGAAAAGAGGTTGCGGCGATGATGTGAATACTTAGTATATATTATTTTTATAAATAAAACTGCAAATTTAAATTTGGAATGAAACAAAAGAGGAACGCGAGGGACGTGCGAATGAGGACTTTGGTTGGTTGCGAATGGGAACGGATGTGTGTGCTTAGATTATAAGAGATTGGTATTGTAGTGTAAATACAATTTTCAAGAGTTTTCATTTGATACAGTCCACTTGTTCTATTGGCTACAATAAGTCTATATTATTGATTTTAAAAACTAGACTTTATACCTCCTGATTCTCTTTTTCTTCTCAGAGGCGTTACAAGAATACACCTTCTATTTTATCAAGTGTTACTAACAATTAGTGTGAATTCCTTATTTAAGCGGTAACAAAATAAACCAGTTCTAAATATGGATTATTTTTAGTATTTTTACATCCCAAAAACGAAAATGGTTTTTTGGAGAATAATTATAAAAAGAAATTCAAATTAAAAGCAATATGCGATTTACGATTGTCTTTATTCGAATTAAAGCTTTATATAGCAGCGTTTCCCAAAGTTGACTGGATTGCGACCCATCTAACAAAAAATTTTAATCTTGGTCCCCATTTCTTGGCTGTCTTGGAAAAATATAGTTAATGCTCAGATTCCCTCGTAGCGAATCGCGGACCTACTTGCCGTGTTATTGGTTCTAATTGGAATGGAAATTAAAAAATTAAGTGTTACTAATATGAATCACTCAATATAATATTCGCTCGCTATCCATAGTTTGGGAACTTCTGGTCCATAGCATTTGAGGCGAGAATTGCTGTAAAAAATATGAAATATAGTTGTTGGGGTGAAAAGTTTCCGGCCTGACCAAGAAAAACGATGTTTTAAATATTTTTTTTTGCTTTATTTTTCAACATAATCTCCATCGACACTGATACATTTTTCATAACGGTGTTCTAATTTAGTTATACCAGTTTTAAACGTAGATTCGTCAAGCTCCTCAAAATACTGATTTACAGCCTTGATAACTTCTTCGTTGCTATTAAATCTTTTACCGCCAAACCATTTTATGAGGTTAGGAAACAGGTAATAGTCACTAGGGGCTAAGTCTGGAGAGTAGAGAGGATGCGGCATCAATCCAAACTTCAATTCGTGGATTTGGGACATGGCAACAATCGACGAATGTGCTGGTGCGTTATCGTGGTGAAACAAGATTTTTTTCTTCGCCAAATGAGGCCGTTTAATTTGTACCTCGTTCTTCAAACGTTGCAATAACTCTGCGTAGTATTGACCAGTGATAGTCTTACCCTTTTCAAGGTAATCAATGTATATAATTCCTCTCGCATCCCAAAAAACAGTAGCCATAACCTTGTTTGCCGATAAAATTGTTTTTGCCTTCTTTGGAGTTTGTTCCCCTTTTCCAACCCACTGTTTTGACTGTTCTTTATTTTCAGGAGTGTAGTGGTGGACCCAAGTCTCATCAACAGTTATGAATCGACGCAAAAATTCGTTTGGATTACGCCTATACAGCGCCAAATTGTCGGTAGAAATGGTTTTTCGAAGCAGTTTTTGGTCGACCGTTAGCAAACGCGGCACCCACCTTGCGCACAGCTTTTCCATGTTCAAATGGTTGTGCAAAATATTTCGCACACGTTCAGCTGACATCCTACAGGTCTCAGCTATCTCATGCACTTTCAACCTGCGGTCTTCCAAAACTATTTTATGGATTTTCTCAATAATTTCTGAAGTTGTAACCTCAACGGGCCGTCCTGAGCGAGGCTCGTCAGAGGTGCTTACACGACCCATTTTAAATTCAGAAACCCACTGCTTAATACTTGAATATGATGGGGAAGAGTCTCCTAGTGTTGAATCCATCTCTTCTTTTATTTGTTTTGGTGTAAAACCTTTCAAATAGAAGTATTTGATGACAGCACGTTTTTAAAATTTTTCCATTTTCACGAAAACAACTCTATAGTTTCAGTTGTTTGGAATTTATTTTTGAAATGATCTCGTGATGCTTATTTAATGACTTAAATGCGAGCGAAGTCGCGGGTTAAAGCTAGTTAGTTATCAAATTAATATAAAGTAAATTTAATGCGATATAATAAGATCATAACCTCATAAAAATGCTAAGCATTTATTTTAGAATTCAAATTCATTTATCTATCATAAATTAGTAACATGGGTCTCAGTATCACATATTTTACATAATGTATATGTCATGCAAATAATTCATATCATTAAATTTTACTATAATAGAAATTTCAACCTTAAATGCTAAATAATGTCAAATTAAATTTAAACTAACAAAATGTCACTCATGAATTCACCAATTGAATAGTAGGACTTGTTCATTAAAAATACGTTGAGATTATTTTTAAACATGTTAAAATTATCAATGTCTTTTATAACCAACCCCAAGTAAATGGTTGAATATCCGAGTAAACTCTTGTTCATGAGAGCTGTACTGCATGTAGTGAGGTTTAATTTAATATCATTTTTGTCACTGTTATATAGATTAAAATTAATATGATTAATTGCAAAAAGTGTTAAAATATAATTGGTTGTTTCAGGCGTTACTTTGCCAAAATCTATATTAAAGGAAATTATTTTGCTTATAATTCCTGCTACAACATTCAATAACTTGTCTCTACGCGTTTCGCCACTTCACGTGGCATCATCAGGATACGTGAAGTGGCGAAACGCGTCGAGACAAGTTATTGAATGTTGTAGCGGGAATTAAAGGCAAAATAATTTTAAATAATTTCCTTTAAGTGTAAAAAAATGTTTAAACTTGTTAGATAAAATAAAACAATAATGACATTTGTTTTATTTTTTAATTTGGTAAAGAATATTTTATTTAAAAAAAATTTATTTATTTATATAAGATTGGTATCAAAATTGATACTCTAGGTTATTAAGGGTCTGTAAAAAAATGTTTAAACTTGTTAATTGTGTAAACGATATATACACACATATAGGTATATAAAATATCTGAGGGTGAATTTTTTTGAGACTATTTTTGTTTAGCTGTTGACATTGATAGGTTATTATTATTATTTTTTATGCTATTCACATTGACAATTAACTAAAATGTCAGGTGTATTGGAATTGAATGTAATATATACACACATGACTGTACTTATATAAATAAAATAAAATAAATATATAAAATATCTGAGGGACCCGTCTTGTTAAAAAGTCGACAGATGCTCGGGTATAATGTAAGAGTGCTCCCAGGACTGCCTCATGACGACCGACATATCCCTGGCACCACTACACCCACCCATGTGCCGAGGTCACAGCAACGGATATCTCGACAAAAAAAGTATTTAAAGTACACACACATATTAAGCCCCGAAATAAACAAGTAACGTTACTTTTTACATCGCAACCCTCGAGGCAAACATAGTATTATTTATTTTATATTACAAAAATAAAATTTAAAATATAACAATGCCATGTAAATGCTTCGGGGCATTATTCATACACAATCCGAAATTCTTTTTAAAAGGAAGAACCTGCTTTTTGTATTAAATATTATTATTAGTACTTTTGCATAAATAAAAGACGATCGCCTTGTGCTATAGGTGTCAGGAGACCAAAAGAAACATATTATACTAAGGCCAGAACAAATAGTATCTGTTTCAGACCTCATGTTGCTCAAAATTAGTTAGAGTTTCAGGGGGTTGAGAATACAGTATAGTCTCACTAATCCGGCACTTCGATAGATCGGCGCGTCCAATAAACCGGCACCCTTCGCCCGCGCCTCCCTCGCCCCTCTACACTTGTGCGCTTCGCCAACTCAATACATTACATACATTTATTCCCTCTATGAAATGCTTTATTTTATTCATTACCTATGACTTTTCACTATAATCCAGTAATCCGAACAATCCAATAATCCGGCACCCTCCGGTTTTTAATAGTGCCGGATTAGTGAGATTATACTGTAGTTTTAAATTTAGAATTTACTTTAGTTAGTGATACTGCCTGCCCTAAATCTCCCACATATACTATATATTATGAATTAATATTTGTTAAGAAATGAAAACACACATTTCAGCGAAGGTATCACCAATAAACTTCTGAAAAGAGTGGTTAAGCCTCATTAGATTTATTTCCCATATGAACACGTCAAGCGACTGTTAGAGCTCTGTTACATGTAGCTAGATAGCTTACAGTTGAAAAAAAATCCGTATAAACCCTACATTAAACAGTCCTCCCACACACGTAGTTTCAATTTAATGAGCAACTTATCTTATAAATAAATAATTTGCGCTAATATAATACTTAACATTATACAATACTCAAGGGTACAATAGAAATTTATATGTTACAACTTATGTACGAAATTCTGAACGATTAAACTATATACATTCGCCGTACTAACCTAAACAAGCTCTATTTCTGGTGTAATGCAGAACGGATGTTGTCGTTAATCTTATCAAAGTTAAAATGTATAGTCGATTAGTAGCTCTATGATTAATAATAAATGAATTATATCAGCCATTCTCAAAGTGGTGTTCCGCGGAACCCTAGGGCTAAAATACTTACCAAAGGGAGATTATAAGGTTATATCTAAATATTACGTAGTATTACATTGCAATATGATTATTCATAAATACATGTAAATCAGATTTTTTATAAATATATTAAGGCTTTTTCCTTCGCCAAAAAAGTTTGAGAACCGCTGAATTATATAAAAAAAACTCATGTCCCATCACTACAAGTCCTGTAGGGCGTTAGAGTACACCACTATAAAGCGTAGATTAAACACTACGGCACTTTAATGAGACGAAGAATTTATTAGTGGGCCATTGAAAGTTTACGATCAGCGCCAGAGTGGGTTGTTATGTGTACAACAAACAAGGGGGTTATTTTTATATAGTTTCGGTTTTTAATACACCCTGTGTGTGGTACTAACGTAATAATTGGTTCTTTGTTCAAAAGCAAGGAACCTCTTAATAAAATAACGTTCTTAATTTAAACTAATCACACACTATGACGTCATTAGCTAACGTTGAATTTTAGAGGAAATTATTTAAAATTATTTTGCTTATAATTCCCGCTACATTAGGTCGATGAAGGAAAATAACCTCCACCAACTTGCAATAACTTATCTGGACGCGTTTCGCCACTTCACGTAGCATCATCAGGATGCGTGTGGTCACTTCGGTTTCGCCTCGACGACCTAATGTAGCGGGAATTATAAGCAAAATAATTTTAAATAATTTCCTTTAATATGGATTTCCGCAAAGTAACGCCTGAAACAACTAATTATATTGAATTTTAGATTCAACATGCCAATGGAACTTGTCGATGTTGCAGAAAACAATGGAATCGCATATCATCTAAATTTATAACATAAAATAATTTGTATATAAGCTCATTGTGATATAGATTTTATTTTTAATTATATACCTAAATATACATTTTTATAGAAGCCTGACATATGTTCGCATTTGCAGACTTTTCTCTATATTGGGAAATTACCTTAAATAGTTAGAATAACCTGTAATATTGATATAGTATACTAAGGCCAAATAATTATTTCGAACTGGAATCAAACTAGATTTAATTTAATTTACTCGATACTAAGTTTTGTAGACGGACTTCTGATGTCTAAGGAGGAAAAATAACCTGAAGTCAAAGTAACAATGATTTAAGATTATTTATTATTTTTAATACGATGTTTTCTTGAATAATATGTTCTCCATATGTCCGTTAGCTATTTAGTATTATAAAAGGATTTATTGTACTTATTATACACAATACAGCGTGGGCTATCAGGTTTTCTTATTAAAATACCAAAATAATAATTCCTATAATAATAATAATTTAACATTGAAATAAATTTACATTTGTTATGAGAATGTAAATTTACAGAAAACAACTTTATATTTATCATAAAGATTTATCTTTCTTTAGCGTTTTTATTTCGCAAAATTTAATAAATATAAAAAAACATTAGCACATATTTCGTGAACATTCAAAAACTTATTAGACATTACTTTGTTTTTTTTTGTCATTATTTAAAATCCAACACAAAACACTATCAGATACCTTACTTAGTTTATATACGATTTTAATATACAACGCCATCTATTAAGTACGAAACGAACTAAAAAGGATTTCATGAAAATATGTTTGTGTGTGATGAAAAACGATTCTAGTTGTATTGTTTTTCCTACAGAGGGCGTTAAATAAAAAGATAGATTACCTATTTCTATACTAATATTATAAAGAGGGAAGACTTGTATTTTTGTATGTTTGTAACGAATTGGTTTAGAAACTACTGGATCGATTTCAAAATTCTTTCACCATTTGAATGCTACATTATCACTGATCTATATAGGCTATATAAATTACAGGAAAAAATTACAAATCTTTCCTCTTTATAATATTAGTATAGATAGATAGAAACTGTATGGCTTTTCGAATAAAATAAAGTAAGAATTAATCACTAACTAGTAAAAAGTAATTTTAGGTAAGGAATTATGAAAATCGTTTTATAGAAAAACGAGCCTTCTCTCTCAAGAGGTTTTTTGGCGCAATTTCTAGGAAATAGAGCGTTTTGGCTGAAAGCCAATTCAGTATCGGCAGTCTATCTAGAATCTTCAATAAAATAATATTTAAAATTGACGACCAATTACATTATCTTTTAAAGATTGCAGAAAATATATTATATTTTTGTTATGTAGTATATGTATTCGTTATATTTAATTATACATTTTTTATTATTTATTTATACATTGTAAAAGATATTAAACTTTTATGATATGTCAGAATAATTATATTTATTTTTAGCTGACAACATTGTCATTGATGTTTTTTTTTTCATCTGGAAATACCAGAAATAGAACTGTCAACTAATTTGTCAGATTGTAGATTTTTTTAAAGATTTTTTTACATGAGGGTTTACGTGTGAATTAAATTTTATAATTTCTTATTGAATACTCGACATTGGCATAATTGTCTTTAATAGAAATCTGAAGTCATTAATAAAAGAAGAAGAAGAAGAAGAAGTAGATTTTTAATTAATAAAAAATCACTAATAACTATTTAAAAAGATTTGAAAGACTTTAAACTTTATTCGGCTTATTCTTGGCATTTTCAAATGTATTTTTAAATACACGATTATAAAACGACAACTAGTCTTTTAAAACAAATTAGATTCTAGAAATCAAAGAGATTCAAAACAACTTTAGTAATTAATTTTCAATTAAACTTTCAACGTCTATAATACATTTCATTTAAAGTAAATATCAAAGTTGGATTATAAGGATTGAAGAGGAAAGATGTAAGGTGAAGTCACATATATTCGCATTGTACGTATCGTACGTTTACTATATCTAAAATAAACCTCCTTATAGCTTTACACGAACGAATTATACGCCCGTATGTGGTCTCACATTAAAAGCCAATTTTGTTTACCAATTACGTTTATATAGATTCAATCAATTCGACTCTGAAATATTTCGGATATTTTGTGACGAGAAATGTAAAATACTTTTTCAGTTATCATTTTCTTTTGTAGTAACCATTTTTAGTTTAATAAAATTAATCAATTTTCAAATAGTCATAAGTAATAATACATTGGTAAATAATTAATTAAAACTATTATATATATCTGTGGTCTTCTCTACATGTCGAAAATACTTATGAAGATTTTAGGCTTTGACATTTGTTCTGTCACTGTCATTTTTCTTGTTTTTTTCTTTTCCTTTTAATGTTACAATGCATTGTTATAATTATATTTTCAATCTATTTTAATCCGCATATTTATTTCACATCAGTTACTCCAAATATACTTTTACCCGCGGCTTCGTTCGCATTTAAGTCAGTAATAAGTATCAGAGGTCATATCAATAGAAATGAATCAATATGATTCCAAACAGCTGAAACAATAGTCACTTGGAAACTTTAGTAAAATAAATTATTTCCTTAAAGAAAAAGTATCCTATGTTACTTCTAGTACCTCCAAAAATATGTGTACGAAGTTTTATGATGATCGGTCAAGTAGTTGTTGCGTGAAAGCGTAACAAACAAACTCAGATTCACATTTATAATATTAGTAGGGAAATATAAACCCTGAATATAATTACTATCTGTAGTATTTGACTTATCTACTAACTCGCTTTTGCAACTGAGCAATGCACTTTAATGAGGTTAGCTCTCAAATGCTGGCATCTAGTATGGATATAGTATACTTTATGGAAGTCTATTCTTGACTTTGAGTTTATATCTACATATATAAAAATAAGTGGCAATTTTCGTTGTAATTTTATAATTAATTAGGTATTTAGTAGATGGTTTCATCCCCTATTTGCACAAAATCGGTTGAGTGGTTCTTCTTTTATTACATTTTTTGTAACAAATTAATTCAATAAATGGCGGATTGCCTGTCAAATCTGAAACTATTTTCATGACAGTAATTTCACCCGATGTCATTCATGCTGTTTGATACATGAATTTGATGTTTCAATTAATTTTTTTAAATATTTCACTTTATACGTAGCGAAGCACGTACCGAGCCGCCAGTACTATATATAGGGGCATTGTCATCCTATTGTATACCTAAGGGTAAACATAAAATGACACAGTAAGTGTTTAGTATTAACATACAGGTAGTATTCGTGTATCAGTTTCTTGAAGAAATGTATTATTGTGAATCTTGATTGAATTCTTGAAACAAGAATAAGGATTCAAAAGTTATGTATGTAAATTTTCAGCGAATTTAAACTTTATATAGAGTAAAATTTTAGTTTATTCGTATGACATTTATTCGTGTTTGACTAAAAAAGGTAGGTAGTTATTGATTTTTATTTAAAAAAAGAGGTAGATTTCCCAAAATATGGGGAAACATATTTATATTTATTTCGTGGTTATTAAAAATATGAAGAACATTTTTTTGTTGTCTCTACCTATAGCTTATACATTATCTATCTAAAAATAATATAACTGTTTTGTTTTTATATTATGACTGGCATGGACTGTGTTTTGGAGGAATTTTCTCTCAGATAGCTCTTTAATTTAAAATACAATGAAACTGGGGGGCTACTCAGGGATTACCGAAGTTTCGTGATACGACCGTCACCTCTGTGGCTTACGTGAATTTTGACACATAAGCCCGTAAAAATTCCTGTCAAATATTCGTAAAATAAGCATTGTGTGGCCTATCCGTCGTGACGTCGCTGTCAAATCCGTAATTTCGTGAATGATTACGTAAGTGTCCCTGAGTAGGAAACGTCCGTATTTTCGTCCGAAATGCGCCTGAGTAGCCCCCCAGAATTGAATCCTTTGATAAAGTTTAGTTTTTGCTATCGTACTATATTTTTATTCCATTCCGCGTCCGCTTTAGCTTGAGTTCGGATGAAGTTTGTCTGGCAAAAAGTGCCTATAGTAACTGTTATTTTAAGCTACATATTACATAAATATTAATTTTATGTTGTAATATGCATGTAACATATTCGTCTCCACGCACGCACGCACGCACGCAGACATCTGTCTGTGATAGCAGTGCCGTGTAGACAAATGATAGGCTACTATAAAAGATTCCTATAAATTACGTAAAACAATATTTATATTTATCATTTATAAGAACATATTAAATGTTGGTTTATTCTACTTTATTGATTTTATTTATTGGGCTTGTAGTACACATCGGATTAAGCCGGCATGGTGGGTGTTACTCACGTCTACAGACTCTAGAACAGTGATTCTTAACCACTTTTGTGTGCCACGAAATTCTAAAAGTGTACCGCCTAATTTTGAAATCGTTAAAAGTATGCCGAAACAAAAAAAAAAAGGTTGAGAAACACTGATCTAGTATAAAGCCGTTTACATATAATGGAAAACAAATTTTGATTGTAGTAGACTGGCTCGTGTGTTTAAACTTATTGCATCCACCAAACCGTGGTCTCGTGGTCCAAAAACATTCTTAAAAATCTATATGAATTGTTTACATTTAAAGAGAATTTATTTGGCATAACAGAGTTGCAGATTTATTAGAACACCCGCATGTGGGGTTCTGTTAGTGGCGTACAAGTAATTACTGGAATTTATAGTGAGCTGTAGTAATTTTGGGGTCGGATTATGTTTGACTTTTAGCGGCCTTTTGTTGGGAGTTTCTTACAGTTCCATGTTCAACAATTGTTGAGGCTGAAGCGATGGTTAGTTAGTTTAAATCAACACCACGTTATAACAGAATAATTTAAAAAGGCGGACGGTGTTGCGTGACGTCATTATTTGCAAGAGTTTTCTGTTCAATTGTTTTTTTGCTTATTCAATTATTATTGGTTTCTTACATGTTATATTTTCCTATTGTTTACGATAACGCCATATCAATTTAAATTTCTAATAAATTTACTTCCTATTAATACCTAATAAGGTACACTCGTAAGTCAGGATAACCTGACGAGGACCTGATAAGGATGTAACGCAGATGACTCATGAGGTTCTAATTAGGATTACCTTATATAGTCCTCATGAGGATTACCTTACATGGTCCTGATCAGGTGGTCTGTGGTAATAAATAGATGTAGCATTAACGAAAGAAATGAATTGTTTCTTTACAGTAAGCCCATCGCCATAATGGGCGAAGTTACATTTTTGCCAGATCACGTACTGAATATCACTCAAAAGGGAAAATGATCAAATAACGTAACGCGACGCGAATGCTAGAGATTGAATCAATAACTTTAATAATTTAAATTAAAATTTGTTTTTACTACTTTTTAATAGGTACCTTCTTATGAACATTATATTGTATTATATAATATATAATAAGATAATAAATTACTATTATAATTACGATTATTATTATTATTTTCTTCCTTGATAAATACGTATTTAGCCGATTTTCAAAAACATTGCACTTAGTCTTTCATATTTGTTGTCAGTAATTTAAGAAACATTTTGAAACATACGGAACAATAATTTTTTAAAATATAATAGCACAAAAATGAAAAGGTAACTCGGATACATTTATCGAGAGCTACAAATAATCCTTCAAAGAGCCCCCCTGGTGTATAGCCTTGGAAGCCTTATCAGACAGGAGGGACAATTGTTGTTATGTCTACTGGATGGTCTATTTCTGATATGTCAATGACATATACATATATAATAGCTTGATATTAGGCTAATGTATCAAGGGAGAAACAACACTAGCATATAAAGTATGTAATTTTTTAATATACATATATAATATCTATATAAATATTTGTTTTGAACGGATATCAAACCCGGGACGTAACAGGTTGCTGTCCTAACTTCCGCACCACAGTTTCATTCTAAAGAAAGGTACAATATCTACAATCCTATACGTAATCTAAGTTGGCAAATGTTTGTTCTAATTTACTGTTGTTTAAATGGTACGTTGCCGAGTATAGTGTCAAAGTAATAAAGACTAAAGATTTCGTTTAGATCAGTGTTTCTCAACGTGGGTCCCATTCAAAAATGGACTCGTCACGAGTTTAACTCTTTCGCTCCGGGTCATTTAAATAAATGGAAAGCTTAAATAATTGCGGTAAATAATTATTAGGTATAATTTCGCTTAACGAGACCAAAATATCAACTGGGTGTTTGGTTACATAGGGAGTCATAAAAATTTTGGAAAATCAAAGGTGGGGGCATGGCACAAAAAAGTTGGAAAACACTGGTTTAGATAATATCTTAAATTGACTTAATTTTTATGATATCCTTTAAAATGACTTCTTATATTTATTATATTTATAACTTAAAAATAAAATATATTAAAGCATTTTCGAATTAAAGTGCTACGTAAGTATGCAGTCGTAAGCAGTGAATGTAAAAGCAAACTGAAGTATTGAAAAATGTTTATTTCTAATGAGCAACATGATTTAATATTACAAATGCTAACTAGATAGTCTAGACCAGCGGTTCTCAAACTTTTTTGGCGAAGGAAAAACTGATTTATATGTATTTATGAATAATGATATTGCAATGTAATATTACGTAATATTTAGTTGGAATATTTAGATGTAACCTTATAATTTTCCTTTGGTAGGCATTTTTTGCAGTATTTTAGCCCTAGGGTTCCGCGGAACACACTTTGAGAATGGCTGGTCTAGACTTATTTATACAGCTACCAATAGAACAGTAAGAAAAAATGTGGACTATCGTACAGTTAGTTATCAGCTTTCTAAAAATAGGAGTTTCCTCAAGACGGCATAACGTAGGGGACTGCATTTTGGTTTAATATCAGGCGGAGTGTGGTTACTGGCATGCTACTATAAAAAAAGTTGACATTCTTTATTCAAATTTTTTATATAAATCGTGTCGCATAATTCGGAAGTGTACCTCTAAAAGGGGCGGATATGTCACAAATTGTAACGTATATTAATGCGTATGTATTATTAAGTTTAACTTTTGGCTGCCTTGTGTACCCATGAGATACACCTGTGGGTGGAAATTTGGAAGTTTATAGGTATTTGCGGTGTGTACTTAATGGTAGGGATAAGTTTGTAAGTGTGGCGACATCTAGTGGCGAATTTAACGAACTAAAAATATATGACATATTAATACTATTTTCAATAACGTATAAAATTAATTCGCAATACAATATACTGGTCACGTGTATGTGTGACTATTGTTGTCTCTATCTAACAATAGTCTCAGTCACATATGAGTGAAGAAGAAAGCTATTCGAATTTCGAACTGAAATTATGTATTAATATTTCTATTTGGCGGTTTTTTGCCACTGGTATTTCACTCGAAAAACAAATGATCTCAGATTTATTCTACGTAATCTGAATAAAATAAATAACTAAGAAAAAATATATTTAAAATGTTAAAGGACTTCTCATATCAAGGTTTAAATCACGAACCTTCGCTCATTTGTTTTAATAGCCAATTTACTAGCACCCGTTTCTAACTTAATTAGTAACCTTATTGTTAATATTTCCCTTTTTAATTATTAAGTTACGTGTACTGCGGAGGACGATACAATTTTTATTATTATTATAATAAATATATATTTATTATTAATTGGTTGTTTCAGGCGTTACTTTGCGGAAATCCATATTAAAGGAAATTATTTAAAATTATTTTGCTTATAAATCCTGCTACGACATTCAATAACTTGTCTCAATGCGTCAGGATACGTAAAGTGGCGAAACGTTATTGAATGTTGTTCTTTTAAATACCGATGATTTCAGTATGAAAAGAAAATAGTAGGTAATAGGTAAAATTTTTTCTCCGAGCTTTCCACACCAAGTAAAATAATATGTCGATGTAGACAAAAAGGCTATATACGCTATCAAACTCTGACGCGCTCGAGGATTTTTTATTTATTATTAATTTGTAGTCGTTCTTTAAAAATACCGATGATTTCAGTATGAAAAGAAAATAGTAGGTAACAACAATAGGTAACCTCCAAGGTTGTCGAAATGCATGTCACGGTATTAAAAACAACTACTGAAATTATTCAGGCTTATTATATGTGGTCATAGTGCGTAGTAAAATTTTTACAGAGTACAAGTAACTTTATAGTAATTATTTTCATTTTGAAAAAATAATTAAAATATATCTATAAGTACATAAATATTACAGAAAAGTGTATAGCATATATATGTACACAGGTAAATAATAGATAGAAGAAGAAATGAGAAAGAACGATACATTTTTGAGAAGATTACAAACTTAGATACAAAATTCCTTCAGCAGTACGACGAAATTCGAACGATCAATCGCGAGTACGGAATTTCGTGATGCGTCACTTTTGAAACTCGAAAATTATTTTATAACAAGAATTGAAATTCGATTCGAGTTTTGGAATACTATAGACATATAAATAGAAAAAATATAATACTTATGTATGTAGTTTTTTTTCTTTTTTATTTATTAATATTTTCTTTATGTTATTCCCTTTATTCCCTTATTACCAATATATTATTTTGTTATTTATATTAACATATTTTTATATTAAGTTATATTTAGAAATATATTAAGGGAGATACCTGTAATATAGTTTGAAATACTTCAAGTAAATATTTATATTTATTTATTTGTTAAAATTATGCATTTACAATAAATTCGTTAATATTTTGAATTGTGTATTGTATTGTTATATAATTCGACGTACAAAAGTGTAAATTTTTATTATTTTTATTATTAATAATATTTTCTCCTTGTTTGAATAATTTTAGTATTCCAAGTTATAATTCCATTGTTATGTAACATTGCGAGGGTTTTAAGACCATACATATCTATAAATTACTTCAACGCAAACTATATATATTTTTTTGTTTAAACAATGAATAATTCGTAGCGACGTTCGAATTAAAACATTTTCGTTTTTGTTTCTGAATAT
>JAPWLS010000740.1:0-237187 GCA_028551675.1 Tineola bisselliella
CATATGTCCGCGTGCAACAGTCGACTCCACTATGCCGGCTTGAGGAGACGAATGTGCTCTATCCAAACTGACAGGGCACACTCCTCTCGTTATCCCGGCTACTTCCAAGCTGATCCCGAAACGCGACTAGGTCACTTCACGGGTGTTCCGCCTGAAAGTGGTGGTACTTCCCCAGGACGGCATACTGGGCTAATGCCATCTTCAGTCTGCCTACCACTCTTTGTAACATAGTAGGCTATTACGAAATCGCAATTTAAAGTTGTCATTGTGCATAGTTTACTAATGATTGCCATGTTGAAAGATTTATTATTTATTAGTAAATAATTTTCAATGCATAAAATGCACTCGAGTAATGAATCAGCTGATCACAGTACAAACTACGCTCGAGCGTCGTTTATATCGCCAAACAGCATTACTAACTCAAATCATCACTTACTTAGCAGGCAAGGACAAAGTCGTGGTCTTTTGAGGTGAGACCGTCTCCTTAACCTCAACTGGAGCTGGTGGAAGCTTTGTAACTGGCTCCTTAGTCTCACTAATAGTACACTGAGTAATGGGTTTGGAGACCTCTGGAAGTTGCAGCCGAGACGCATTCTGATTGGGCACCGCTGCAGTTTGTGCTGTAATCAAATAAAAATGCATATAACCAAATTGCCCCAAAAAAAGACCCCAAATGATGACTAGATGACTTCATCTATTAAAAATCAACTAAATATTCCGTATACAGCGATTTTCAAATGGATACAGTTTGTGTAGGTATATAAGCTATAGAATAGAAAGAGAAACGATCACAGTGTCATGAATGGCAAAGGAGATATCTGCATCCCTTTCACACACGATAAGAATATAGTTATCCCTTTCTAATGATTGTTTCTTCCTGTCCAAAGTACAATCTGTATCCATTTGAAGATTGCCGTCTATACCTACTTGTATACTAACATTGTATAACAGGCTATGATTGACGAGTTTCTTGTGATTACTTCTCGTCTTATAGCTTTCCGAAATCTCCATACACTCTGACTATGCGCAAGAGTCTATACGAAATAAAGAACTCACCGTTCTCTTCATCCAAATGTTCATCAACTTCAGTATTATTATTGGTGACAGCCAGAGCGGTCTTTGGTTTGATATACGGTCGTCGAGGTGGCTCATTACATTTCACATACCTGCAAATAAATTTATAATTAAAATTTTAAAATTTTTAAAATTTTCAAAACTCTCCGACGATTTTCTGTATGATCATTTTTTCCAGAGTTATTGATTATTAAAGTTGAAAAGATCCTTTTGGCTTTGATTGACGATAACTCCGCGGCAAATCATCGTACAGACTTCTTAAGTACATCAAATTAAAGGGCATTAAATTTTCTACAAAAGCTTCTGAGTGGAATGATGAAAAAAAATTTTTTGAAGTTCGCAGACCTTTTTTTAAACGAGAAAAAATTTGGATTTTTTTTTTATGGGACTTTCCTTAGAATTTCTCCAGGTTCAAACATGAAAACAAATTTTTCATGGTCAAAGCTGAGAACTAGATACTCGGAGCTACAATTTGCTTTTTTTTATTTGCTGTACGGTCATTTCCCTCGGAGTTACAGCTCGTCGAATATTACCCAAAAATTTGGATTTTTTTTATATCCCTTAATTTTTGTTACTAGTGTATATATATAAAGAAAAAACACCTCTTACCTTGCTTTACCATAGTTATTATAATTGTTACTGCTATTAGAATTAAAATGAGTTTTACTATGGGTGTAATTATTGAAATTCTCCACCGGCTGCATCCTCTGAACAAAAAAAGCAGGTAGTATTAAAAAACAGGGTAGATTATCTGTAAAATTGCATTGTGCCTAGTTTGTTTGTGTAGATTATTCGTTGTTCTATTGAGTATTTCAGAAGGCATTTACGTGGGATGAGTTATATTTATTATTATGGTCAAGCTAGCTGCAAGTAACATGACGGCTATACGCCATTCTAACAATAATCCAGTATAAAGGCTCTTAGGCTCGTATTCAGAAATAACGCTCGAGCGTAGTTCGATCTTTACTTGAGTGCATTTTATTCCATTTTATGCGGTAATAATTATGGCAACTATTAGACAGTAATCAAAATAAAATAGTAATATGTTGCATATACTTATATATCAAATATTCAGTTTAAACATTAATTTGCATTTTCTTCTTTCTGTTATTTATATATTAATAAGTAACGATTGAAACGATTTCTTATAAATGCGTGTAACAAAACGTAATGACAGCTAGGTGACAGTAGACAGTTGCAATGGATTATTATCATTGGTCAATCAATAATAAAGCGTGTGATTGGTCTATTTTGTTTCGTACGACTAAGTGACATTTCAAGTTTCGAACTCTACTCAGTGAGCGTTATTTTATGAATGCGAGCTCTTAATAACGATACCTAGTACCACATTCCCGCCTCCAAACGTTCAGCTGAAGCACTCAGTACTAAATTAATATATGGGACTACTTACCGGTGTATCGTTTTCAATTCTATTTTGGCGACTGTTCTGCACAAGGTTGTGGGGCTGACGAAGTGGTGGTATACCACCGTCGTGCCTGTAAACAATACATGGTGCGATTATAACTAGATAGACAAAACCATTTTTGTCACTCTGAACGAAGCTACAAATGACATCCAATACTTAATATTATTATATCTATTGTTGAAGTGAACAAGCCACTATTACAGTTGCCGCATATTGTATTATTAAGTATAATTGTACTATGGCATGTCTATTTTGCTGGCTGGCATCATCCTTACTCCCTCCGCCACCCGACGTCTGCGCCCTTTCAGCGACTCTGTGTAACTAGCTAAGAACTACGTGACCGCACTCCGCTAGTACTAAATTGTACCAAATAATTGTAATCTAAGTTTTATCACTATAAACAAGCTCTGGAGATGGTAGAGGGAAAGCCGAGCCAATCATAAGTAGGTCTTTTCCATTTCTAGAAATTATTCGTCAGCTAATATTTTATATACATCAAGTATAACGATAAAGAACAAAAATAAAAAAGCCAAATAACATACCCGTCATTAGTGTTATTTCCAATATGCTTCAAAACCGCATCTCTTCTGCGAACAAAAGTGAAAAAAGGACAACACTATATTTACATTTCATAGTCCTGCTACAGACACTGTTTCTCCTATCACAACTGATCGTCTGTAAGCAGCGGCGTAGCTACTAAGGGGCCCCAAGGACCCTGACGTACAAAGTATAAATATAAAAATAAAATACAAAAAAAAACTAGTGAAAATTTCTCCCACATTCGGAATACAAATAAACCAGATTCCAGGAACGCGACTTTAATAATGGCAACTTATTTAAAAAATACAAGGGGAATTCCCAACAAGTCTCGAACATCTTTGTTTGAAACTTGCGGGGAACTCCCCTGTATTCTTAGTTTAGTCAGGGCCCTAGTTTATTTTTTGCCCCAGGGCCTTTGGTTACCTAGCTACGTCAATGTGTCACAGACAGTGAGTTATAATTATATTTATTCTTGTTTTTTATTATTATTATTTTAATGTTAGCTTCGATCTACATCTATTCCTTCCCTATGCAACCTTTCTGCTGGCCCTAAAGGTCAACTGGTAGATATATTCTTTAATCTCAGTACATTCAGACTATAGCAAAGAGCTGTTTTAGAATTCAAACTTTACAAACCTCAAATCAATGATCTGCGTGCACAGTTCGTTATGCTTGAGCAGATTGAAGCAGATCGCAGAGCAGAACGGGACCGCGCGGCAGACCGTGCAGGCCAGCGCAGTCTCTTCCCCGCACGCCAAGCACGAGGCTTTGGACAGGCACGACGGCTTACTCTGCGAATTACAAAGTCATTAAAGACATAACACGGTACACTTATAACGTGCTTTCATATCTTTTTTTTTTATTGATATGACCACACTCCGCCTGATGTTAAGCTAGAGTGCGGTCCATGAGCATAGACAACTGTTACCACAGACAGATGTCCACTATGCCGGCTTGAGGAGACGAATGTGCCCTGTCCAAATCAACAGGGTACACTCCTCTCGTTATCCCGGCTACTAGGTTACGCGACTAGGTCACTTCACGGGTGTTCCGCTTGAAAGTGGTGGTACTTCCCCAGGACGACATATTTGGCCAATGCCATCATCAGTCTGCCTACCACTCTTTAACATCGCATAACACGTGATTTCCCGCACATACCGCGGAAATTTCCCACATTATATTTCTCTTTATTATATGCATAAGTTTTTTTTATTCAATAAAACGCACATACATATTTCGTTCATAATATAGGTTTTCCTTAATATTCGATCTAGCGACGAGAATACTCGTACAATTTGACCGATTGGTAAAAATAAGTCATATTGACCGGCTGCTAGTTCTAGTGTTAAAGAGCGATTTAAACTTGTCATTGTGCATAGTTTGTTTGTGTAGATTCTTCATTGTTATATCGAGTATCACAGAAACCATTATCATGAGATGGAGAATTATATTTTGTTAACCCGTTAAGTACCAACTTTTATAATTCTTTTCAAATGGGAAACACTGGGACTTACAACTTGATAATGTACATAATTGAATTTAAAACGTGGGTCGTCCCAAATGGAGACATTGGTATTTAATGGGTTAATAGGACGCGACGATATTATTATTGTCATATTGCAAGACCAACATCAATGTACAAATTATAACAATCAGTCCGAGTTTACAACACGCACACACACGCGCGCGCACACACACACACACACACACACACACACACACACACACACACACACACACACACACACACACACACACACACACACACACACACACACACACACACACACACACAGAGAGAGAGAGAGAGAGAGAGAGACACACACAGACACAAACAAATAAAAAAAAAGCGATACTAACTTTCAAATCAACACACAGAGACATGGTATCTTCCTCCGTGTTATTATTCAACACAACCTTCCCATCCGGCATGATATGACGCGAAGCATTCTGGCCAAGCAAAGTAAACATAAAGACAAGCAAAGTAAACAATAAAGAAAAAAACCTGTTGTTAGAATAGAAAGGATAGACACAGTTACTGTTTCTTTACTGCATGCTTATTGGTGCGTGTGCTTGTAAGTGATACAAAAACGACGTTCACATCAGTGTTACCAACCCTACTGTTAGATTAGCTGTTTTCACATTGATGCCCCTGTTTTCTGTTTCATTCCTAATTTTAAAAGGCATTAAGTTCGTTTGATTTTTTTTGGTACAATAAAGAATTTATTATTATTATTAATTTTTACAGTGTTTCAATTAGCGTTCAGGGCCACCTATTACACTATGCAAATATTTTTTGATAACCACTGTGTAATAAAACGCAATGACACTAGATGACAGTATCTACTCTTGTCGGGATGAATGAATTAATGAATCCCCGACCACAGTATGTGTGATTGAGAATGACAGCTACAGGCTAAAGCCCTATTGTATTGTGTTGAGGCCACAGCTTTCAAGCTTTGAATTAGTGAAATATATGTATATGTAAGTGAGTCCTGGTAACTAATAAAAGTAGGTGATTGTTTTAATTATATGAGGACAGTATGAAATCTGCCTTTTTTACTATACCTACTGTTTTCTCCTGTTTTTTTATTGGTGGGCTGCTGTTTTTTAGTTTCTTGGGGTTGGCAACACTGGTCCAACTTCAACGACAGAGACACTGAACAATTAACTAAAGACTAGGCAATTAACATGCTTGTGTTTCCATTTATAAACAAGACACTTTTTTTTTTAAATAAAACATTATAATTTTACTTGTCATACATGTAAAACAGCTGTTATATACTGGCATTGTCCACTTATATACTAATATTATATCCCTACTAATATTAGAAATGTGAATGTGAGTTTGTTTGAACTTTTGGAGGTACTAGAAGTAACATAGGATACTTTCTATTTTTTTTTTTTAAATATTTTTTACTATAGTTTCCAACTGACTATAGTTTCAGCTGTTTGGAATCATATTGATTCATCTCTATTGAAATGATCTCTGATACTTATTTAATGACTTAAATGCGAGCAGGAAGAAGCCAGTATATAATAAATCTACTATGACGTAGAAGAATAGCTGATGTATAGGGACATTGTATTGGTATTCTTAAATGCAAACACAGTGATTCTGCAAATGCTCTTTCACCAAGTGTATACATTACTTACATTGAGCTTCCCAGTTGCCTGCACATCACGCAACCGTTGCTTATAAAGTATCTCGGCCTGCAGCAGTCGCAGCTTCTTCATATCCATAATAATATCCGGGTCATGACATTCAAAGTCCTGAAACACCACATATACATCATCTACACCAGCGCTGTCCAACTTATTATAGCCCGCGGGCCATATTTTCTTCACCAAGCATTTCGGGCGCCAAGAAGGTTGATGAATGAAAAGTAAGTTTATGTACTTGTTCAGAATAAATAAATAATCCATCTCCCAGCGATCTTGAAATTCTCGATATTCGAGATCCATTTTTCTTTTATCAGTAGCACTTAAAACTCAAAAAGCGCAAACAAAAAAAAAAACAAAAGAACAACACTTACAAACTCTGTCTCGTTTTCCCACATTTCTTTTCTGTAAAATAAAACATTACATATTATACTTTTATTATGACCCCCGAGGACAATTTTGGAGTTAATATAATTAGTTGTTTCAGGCGTTACTTTGCGGAAATCCATATTAAATGAAATTATTTAAAATTATTTTGCTTATAATTCCCGCTACAACACTCAGTAATTCGTCTCGACGCGTTTCGCCACTTCAATTAATCGCTTCAGAGTTTAACGTTGAACGACAAAATCCCGAATTACTGAGTGTTGTAGCGGGAATTATAAGCAAAATAATTTTAAATAATTTCATTTAATTTTGGAGTTAATTAATTAGAAGCACAAAACCGGCTAAAGCTTAGCATCATGTCACATGAATTTTGAACTGCATTAATTTCTAATTAATAGTATTGGTTATTGAATACAATTTTATAAATTTCTTTTTAAAGATTGCGTAAAATAGTGAAATTATGTGAAAAATTAGTTTATTACAGTGTTTTATATCTAAATAGCGGTATAAAACTAGGTTGTAAGTGAATTTTGTTGTTGTTTTGTTCATTATATGGAATTTTAAAAGTTTTAGCAGTAAATTTTCAAGTTTTAGAAGTGGTAATGTTTGTTTGGTATAAAACCACTTGTATTAGAAATTAACGCAGTCCAAAATTCATGTGACACGATGCTAAGCCCTAGTTAAAAACCGTAAGTATTTCACAGCTGTATATAGCCAATTAAACGATCAAGACACGTGGTATAGCGAACAATAGTTTCTTATTACAAGCAGGGAACAATTAACAAAGATCATTATACAATTAAAAACAAAAGCTCGAGACTCACACATATACAAACGTCAAACACAAGCCATGTTATACTTACGAATATCTCAAAGACGAGAAATACTTAGTCATTAGCATCACAATTTTTACACTAAAAATCGTCTAATTAAAACAATAAAACACGATAAACTTACGAATAGTTGATATAAAATAAACCGACAAACAAAAAATACTAGAAAACACGTACTTTTTACAATTGTTAAATAATAAAAAACAAAAAAAAAACACCAAAAAGCGGCCAACAAATGGAACAGAGACAAAAGAAATAACGACAGAAACGTATTGAAAAAGCGATAAAGCGCTTTCTATTTAAAACACACGTTGCATACAATAAAACAATGAAGCAAATGAAGCGCTTTAAAATGAAATAAAAAATACAAAAACAGTGTTGCAAACGAATAAAATAGATTTTTTTAAATAATTTTATTAGGATATAGTTTTTTTTTTAATTACTATTAAATTATAAATAGCCTTTAACGACGTGTCATTCGGAAATACTTCGACTAAAAAAGTATACATACCCACAAAGTTTGAGAGTTCGTACACTCATATTTTCATTAAACAGCATATCCGGTGAGGCCTGCGCAGGATTCACGATCTCTTGCTTACTGTGGAAGCCGTTTTGCTTCTCCACAGACTCATTCAAATACCGAGCAGTGTTCTCTTCATCTTTTTTAATTTTAGGTCTCTTCAAATAATAAAAAAAGCGTAGTTAGCATGAAAAATACACAACGGCCATTTTTCTGGCAGTGGTTCCCAAAGTTGACTCGTCTAACAAAATTTTCAGTCTTGGTGGGCAATGTTTCGGAAACGTCTGCTCTGTAGAGGGTGAGGCGCGGGAATCTCCCACATTTCAAAACAAAACAGTGAAAATAATTTTGTCTTAGATGTGCAAATGTAGGGTAATAATAAAAATCTACACTAAATGTGAATGTATATAACATTTCTGGTAAATATATATAGCTATCATATAGTTTTACCGCCATTTTGAAATGTGGGAGGTTCCCACGCCCCACCCTATACAACGAGAGATGAGTATACTAAACTATTTCAATTTAGTTAAAATTTGTTTGTTATAGAATAAAAGGCGTACTCATTCTTGCTTTTTATAAGATTTGTGTGAAGTGTACACGTGGCGATTTTCAAATGGATACAGTTTTTGTAGGTATATAAGCTATGGAAAGAGAAACGATCGCGGTGTCGTGAACGGCAAAGGAGATATGTGCATCCCTTTCGCACATGCCTCAAATGCGACACCATAAGAATATAGCTATCCCTTTCTAATGATTATTTCTTCCAACTCAAAGTTTAATTTGTATCCATTTGAAGATTGTTTGTACATTTGACTAAAATTTTACAATAATTATATTGAATATTAAAATTTGTCAATTTGAAAATTGCCTATACAAATTGCTGTCTATGGCAGTAATTGTTTCCGTTCATAGACTATTAAACTCTATATATACTATCAGAGGCGGCTCTAGCCCATGTGGCGTCCATGTGGAATCGAAATTATAACAAGGTTGATTTGATTTCGAGATTGCTGACACTCCTGCGCCGGCACTAGATAAAGCCGCCTCTGAATACTGCACACTATTTGCATAATACCTTAGGGGACTTTTTCGCAATACAAATATTTAGCAACAATGGTTCCTTATTATTTAGTGTCGTCATCGCAGTCCACGCCTCCCTAAAAAGTTTCAATAGAATAATAAATACATATATCTATAAATAAAATCAAAGTTACTGTTCTATTTTATTTATTTATAATGCCTACCTACAAAATTATATTAGGACTACCTACTACTATACAAACTAAATGAGATTTTAATTGGCTACGCCCATGCTCTTCCAACGTCATGGTGTCAACTGTTTCAAACAGTTGTCTTTGCTCAAGGACCACACTCTACCTTAGCAGCGTCTCATTATTATTATTATTATTATTATTATTTTTTAATTAATTTTTTTAAATTAATTTAATTAGTCATTGGGCTCCAATGGAGCACTTTCACTCGTCAATACAAATATAGATATAAATGAAATAAATTTATTAATTATCAATTTGATTTAGCTGCTGTATACTGGCATTGTCCACTTACATACTAATGTCATAATAATATATAATAAATCTACTATGATGTAGAAGAATAGCTACTGTATAGGGGCATTGTCATTCTATTGTATACCTAAGGGTAAACATAAAATGACATAGATTATGTCCAAGCTTTTTTATCAGTAAGATTAAGTTTAATTCATAAGTTTGCTTTTTATGATTTTCTTGAACTGATAAAGAGGATATTTCTATACATGCTATACCATGGACATATAACAATTAGACCGTCCAGTAGAAATTTGAACGATCACCCGTCCTATGTAATTTGTCATTCACATACATGCATCAACATTATCTTAGGCTAGGGTTTAGCATAGTGTCACATTTTGTTTTGAACTGCATTAATTTCTAATACAAATGTTTTTATACCAAATAAACATCATTGTCACTTCTAAAACTTGAAAATTTATTGCTAAATTGGTAGATTGGTTTACTAAGAGACACGTTTATGAATTTTCTTTTAAAGATTGTGTAAAATAGTAAAATTATATGAAAAATTAGTTTATTACAGTGTTTTATATCTAAATAGTGGTATAAAGCTAGGTAAAACGCAGAGCAAAATGCACACTATGAAATCATAAGTGAATTTTGTTTTTCTGTTGTTTTGTTCATTATATGAAATTTTAAAAGTTTTAGCAATAAATTTTCAAGTTTTAGAAGTGGTAATGATGTTTATTTGGTATAAAATCACTGTATTAGAAATTAATGTAGTTCAAAATTTATGTGACACGATGCTAAACCTTATCTTACTATGATAGAAACGACAGAATATACTAACGCAGCAGTCCCATATTTAATCAGAGCAAATTTACGTTGTCCAGTGTTACTCAAATAACTTTCTACAAGCTTTCCAAACTTTGAGAAGGTACGATTTAGCCCATGTGCTGTTAACGTGTCTGGTAAATTTGTCACATAGAGCCTCTGGTAGTCCAGTTTACTGTAAAACAAAAATAGTTTGAAGTCTCATAGCTTTAGGAAACATTATTAGAACTATTTCTTGTTTGTTGCATGAAATAGGTGAAACTAAAGCTACATTCTTACCATGTTTCCCCATCTTTAAGAAACCAATTTTCAAACGCAATTTGCTCTGAATTTCCAGACATATTCACAGAATTGATTATAATGAAGAACAAAAGGCGCTTTTTGTTTTTGTTCGAATCGGTGCACGTGGTATTTTTTTACTTTAAAATTTAATCATAATATTTATCTAGTGAATACATTATCAAATTCGTTAGATGTTTTTTAATACTGTAAAATTGGGGCGAAATAAAAAACACGCTAAAAAAAACGCCAGACAGGGAGCTACTTTATAATCTGTGTACAATGTAAATAACAGACAAGATAAACCGAAGGTCATCACAACTTTATAGTATCTATGGGTCATTCATTGCATTTCAGTTTATAGTTTGTTTGCATATTATCTTATCAAATATAAATATGATCGTTTTTTTTGACATGAGGTTTTATGTGTAAATTAAAATTTTGTAATCTCTTATTGGGTTTTTGCTCGAATACTCGACATTGGCAGAACTGTCTTTAATAGATATCTGAGGCCATTAATAAAAGAAGAAGAAATATTAATATTTATTTTGTAAACGCTTTTATTATAATTCAGTGTGTAATTTTATTTTTAGTTATTAATTTAATATTTTTATGTGAAGTGTGAACAACAATTTTCATTTTTTAATCTGTCAAGTCTGATTCATTTGATTTTCAACCGTCATTTTGTTGTCAGACGTTTATTGACGTACTAATTTGTAAATAAGTGATGGCCGGTTTCAGTGCGCTACGAGATATATGTGCAGTGTTGCGACAAGACCTTCAGGAACAAAGCGCAACCTTATTTTCTGCAAACGCCGAAGAAACCGTCGAGGACGCCATACAAAATAAATTAAACGATTTATCTTTACTTACATCTAAAAAACATTTGTTAAACGCAGCCAGGGAAGCTTGTGAGTTTAATTTTAAATTCTATCAATAACTTTTTCTTTAACATACCGTCGAATAATATAACATTTTGCGGTTACGCTTTAGTTGAGGACCCCAGGATTTACTGTGTGCGTACATAAATGTGAAAATGTAAAATTTTTTTTTCTAAATTGTGCCATTTTTTTTAAAGACAAATTTTTAACGGGCTATGACGGCCGCTACCGCGGCCGTCTACTAATATAGAGCTAACTCTAACCTAACCTAACCTTTTCGTTATTCGTACAGTTTTGGGGTCCTCAACTAAAGCCAAGCCCATTTTGCCTTTTTCGTATTTTTATTTGATGAAATAGCTTCAGAATATAATTCTCCATCTTATGAAAATGGTTGTTGAAATCTACACGAACAAAACTATGCACAATGACAACTTTAAATTGCGTTTTTGTAGATAACCTACCATGTTAATGGTTTATTTTTATCTCCAGCATCGCCTCAAGTTGAGGAACGTGTCTTAAACAATACAAACGTAATTAAAGACTTGGAAGATGTGATACAAAATCGATTAATTGAAGAAGCTGTGGCCAAATCTCTAAGGCAAAATATTGTTCTTAAAAGACTACTAACCAGCCCAGATGAGATGCTCGATCCAGAGTTACTTGAAAGAAAGTTGTAAGTGTGCTTACAGAACTTCAATTTTTTTTTATTGATAGCCCAGCATATGACCGCACTCCGCCTGATGTTAAGTTAGAGTGTGGTCCGTGAGCACAGACAACTGTTACCACAGTCGACTCCCCTATGCCGGCTTGAGGAGACGAATGTGCTCTGTCCAAATTAACAGGGCACACTCCTCTCGTTATCCCGGCTACTTCCAAGCTGATCCCAAAACGCGACTAGGTCACTTCACGGGTGTTCCGCTTGAAAGTGGTGGTACTTCCCCAGGACGGCATACTGGGCTAATCCCATTATCAGTCTGCCTACCACTCTTTAATTAAATTAAATACTCTACATTTTAATGTAACAGCGGTTCTCAAACTTTTTTATTGACGGAACCCTTTAGAAAAGCAAAGTTTTTGAGGGAAACCTAAAATAAAAGAAAATGTTACATGCATTCTTTAATTATAATTATTAAAGTTTAATAATTGGTAATCATGTTACAATGTAAGTGTATACTATAATAGTATAGCACAGCCATTCTCAAAGTGGTTTAATTATTATTATTATAGTTTAAATATTACATTGCAATATGATTATTCATAAATACATATAAATCAGTTTTTATAATTTTATTGAGGCTTTTTCCTTCGCCAAAAAAGTTTGAGAACCGCTGGTATAGTAAATGAAAAAAAATCTAATGGGATGTTTGAAACTGTTTCTTATTTTTCATCAATCGGTTGATATTAGGTTTGATCGAAGACAGTTGAAGTCTTATAGATAGAAGAGGTGTGTTTTTTCTCATTATTACTAGAATTCTTGCGGAATACACTTTGAGTATGACTACCTTAAACCATTGAAATTACTTAACCTTGTTATCCATGCAATGCTACACTCTATATAGCATCACACCCACTCTAAATAACGACAACAATACATAGGAAATTATTTAAAATTAATTTGCTTATAATTCTCGCTACATTAGGCCGATGAAGGAAAATAACCTCCACCAACTTGCAATGACTTGTCTCGACGCGTTTCGCCACTTCACGTGGCATCATCAGGATACGTTAGTTATTGCAAGTTGGTGGAGGTTATTTTCCTTCATCGACCTAATGTAGCGGGAATTATAAGCAAAATAATTTCCTTTAATATGGATTTCCGCAAAGTAATGCCTGAAACAGCCAATTACAACAATACATAATTATTAAGCAATAAACAGTACTTTGTAAGTTGCTGAAATTAATAAGAACTGCAGCTGTGTACGTTCTTTATACTTTATTAGTAAATACATATGTGTTATAATAGTCAAATTAAATTGAATTTTCTTGTAAATATGCTCAAGTAATATTTCCTATTTGAATTTGAATTCAAGTGGATTTTAATTGTAGAAAAATCAAAGAGCTCTATGAAAAATTACTCATTGCCGAGACCAATTTACAAGATCTCAGCGGAGACTTTGAAAGGAGTGAAGAGGCACATTCTAGAGTAAGAAAAGAGTGGGACGAAGCGTTGGGTGACCTGAAAGAAAACACCACAAAGGTGACTCCTGAAGTTGTATCCAGTTCTGATCCTTTTTATATGTGAGTCAAAGTTTATATTTTTTATTCAGAGCAGTGGCGTAAGGAGAGGGGGGGGGGGGGTTACTCACTTTACAAACACTACAAAGTTGCTGGATAATTTTAATTATAATAGATTTCTGGAAAGTATATTTTAAATTTAGTACCAGGGGGGCTACTCAGGCGCACTTCGGACATTTCCTACTCAGGAACACTTATGTAATCATTCACGAAATTACGGATTTGACGGCGACGTCACGACGGATAGGCCTCACAATGCTTATTTTATGGACATTTGACAGGACTTTTTATGGGCTTATGTGTCAAAATTCACATGAACTATAGAAGTGACTGCCGTATTACGAAACTTTGGATATGCCTGAGTAGCCCCTCATTATTGAACCAATGACTTTTTTTTAAATTTTCCTTTGTTTATTTAATAATATTATTGAACTTGTCAAAATACAATATGCAGCAACTGTAATAGTGGCTTGTTCACTTCAACAATAGATATAATAGTATTAAGCATTGGATGTCATTTGTAGCTTCATTCATTATTCAATACTTTATATCTTTATTAATAAGATCATGAAGATTGTCCATCCGGTTCAAGAAAATCATAAAAAGCAAACTTATTCAAAAATCATATTACATGTTAGATGAATATCTTACTGATAAAAAAGCTTGGACATAATCTATGTCATTTTATGTTTACCCTTAGGTATATAATAGGATGACAATGCCCCTATACAGCAGCTATTCTTCTACATCATAGTAGATTTATTATATTATTATGACATTAGTATGTAAGTGGACAATGCCAGCATACAGCAGCTAAATCAAATTGATAATTATTAAACTTATTTCATTAATATTTGTATTTGTATTGACGGGTAAGAGAGCCCTATTGGAGCCCAATTACTAAAAGTAAATAAATAAATAAAATAAAAAACATCACTCTTTGTTAAATTTACTTTTTGAATTGTCGTTTCAGCAAACTAAGTGAGATAGTAGATAAAATTGAAATCATCCGCCATGTAATATCCCAGTTATTCACTTCACGGACCCACTACGACTGGATGGAGGACCCGCAGGACATATTTGGCATTCTGGGACTGACGCGGGACAAAGTCACTGTGGAGACGTTTTTAGAAGAGTAGTTTCAATTAAAATTACATATTTGTTGGCATTTAAGACTTTTATTTCTGAAGCCGAAAATAAACGAATTATTCCGAGTGTACACGAACGCGGTGGAATGCGGGAATCTATTATAATGCTGCGTTAATAATAATTTAATGAAGACACTGTATTGTTAATTGATGTTTCTTCCTGCGTTTATATTTTACATTCAGTCAGGCTTTTAAGTGACAGTTGTCATTAGTGTCTTATTTTTGACATCTTGAAACGTCAGAGAGATTGTCAAGTAATTTATCAGGTTTGTTGTAGAAATTAGAAACATTGATTTCATTTACTATGTAGACCAGTGTTTCCCAAGGTGGGGCCCACGCCCCACAGGGGGTAATTTGATTGTTAAGGGGGGCAATTCGAAAATGGACACCACGAGTTTAACCCTTTCGCTCCGGGCCATTTAAATGCAATACTACATTTCAGTAGAAAAATATAACAAAAAAAGCAAATTCTTAAATAATTATTAGGTATAATTTCGCTTGAGACTAAAATATCAACTGGGTGTTTGGTTACATAGGGAGGCATAAGAATTTTAGAAAGGCATGGCACTAAAAAGTTTGAGAAACGCTGATGTAGATCATAGAAAAATCAAGGACTGTGTGTAAATAAATTATTTTTTAGTAAAAAAATCGTTTTATTAAAAATAATTAATTGTATTTTCCATTGTTCCCTTCACAGATTGTGCCAGAAATTAAATCTCGAACTGATGCCCTGAAAGTTTTTTTAAATATATTTAGTTTCCTTTCCTCATAGCCACTGCATACTTTTGTATGTCGTGGCCATGCAATATTTAAAAATGTAAATGTCAAATTGTAGAATCTAAGAGAGGAAGTCACTTTTAGCGTTTATTATATTTTAAAAGAGTCATACTGTCTGTTAGTGAGTGTTATATATCTGTGATGACCTGATCATTACTTAAATGCATTTTATTCCACTTTATACAGTCATTTACTAATAAATAATAAATCTTTAAACACGACAAACATTAGACAGTAATCAAAATAAAATAGTAATACGTTGCAATGTATATATTAATAAGTAACGATTGAAACGACTTCATATAACACAGAACGTAATGACAGCTAAGTGACAGTAGACAGTTGCAATGGATTATTATCATTGGTCAGACATCACGTCAACAGTATTTCAAGCGTGTGATTGGTCTATTATGTTTCGTACAGCCGAGTGAGTAAATTTGTGATTACGGACCTAAATGTATAGTGTTTAAATAGAACACCACATTACGAGTTTATAAAATACTTACTTATAAATAAAGAAGTTATATTGATTCGTGTCAAATCTTGAGTAAATAAACCGTGGCAGCGTATTGGTTAGCACCCACACTTCATCTCCTGTCACGTGGAGATCTGTTATAGAAGAAAATCTTTATTTCACATCGGCTCTTGCGCATAGTCGACCTGTACAGTCGACAATCTTCAAATGGATACTGACTGGACTTTGGACTGGAAGAAACAATCATTAGAAAGGGATAACTATATTCTTGTTATGTCGAAGTTGAGGCATTCACGACACAGCGATCGTTTCTTTTTCTATCACTATATACCTACAAAAACTGTATCCATTTGATAATTGCCACGCGTACAATATAATGTTAGGTACATTTTTGCTATTTCGACATTAAATTAGTAATTTAGCTACAGTGTGGTCCATGAGTGGAGACAGCTGTCCATATACAGCAGTCACCTTCATAGGGAGCGTTCAAGTATTACGTAACGAAATTCTTGAAGATTTTTGACCCTCCCCCCTCCCAAAACGTTACGTAACACCCAAATGAGCATTTTCACCTATAAAAGTCACATATGCGTATCACGTGTTTAAAACCCTAACGAATACTGACAACGAAAACAAAATAAAAATGACGTACCATACATTTCAGGGATTCCCCGAAACATAAGCGAAAAGGGTTGCCAACTTAGGAGATTTCAATTCCCTAATTTTTTTATATTTAAATTTGTTGTTCGAATTCCCCTCCCACCTCTGTAACGCATCGTAACGTTTTACAAGACCCCCCGCCCCTAAATTGTGTTATGTAATATTTGAACGCTCCCAATAGCCTGCTTGAATGTGCTCTGTCCAAATTGACAGGACACTCCTCAATATCCCGACTACTTCTGATGCAGACAGAATTGTCAATTGATCAGTTTAATTTCTATTATAGTTCTCAAATGTCATGTTAAGAACCTGCTGGATAGGACAGCCGTTGACTATCCTGCCCGACTATAGCAACATTGGAAGGAGTCAGTGCAGTCGCAGTACTCCAGCAGGACACAGCATTCCTTCCTATGTCAGCGAAGAATATGACTCTAGACCCAGCGTGGTATCCGTGCATCGTAGACTGGCTGGTTTCACCTCTTTCGCCAACTAGCTGAATTTAAAAAAATAACTGTCAAATTTTATTTATTGTTTTATGTGAGGCAGGTTTTTTACTTTTATTAATAACCTCGAATGTCTAGTGAATGTCTAGACAATTTTGAAAGTTTCAAATATTCTAGCAATAGTCTAATAAGAAATTACAACATTTACACACAAACCTTTATATCTTTACTAGATACCAAATACAATTTAATGAAACAAAAAGAAGAATATACTATTCTCACATTAAAAACAAATGAAACCATTCAACTCACAGAATAATTCTCCCAGTAATTGCTGGCTTCACTAGCAGTTCTATTCTTTAAAACGCACGTTGGCACAGAAAACTCTTGATTGCTCGCCATTGGGTGGAAGTAAGCTATTTTACAACCATCGTCGTTTGGTGCTGACAACGTTATGCTGAAAATCCCATCGTTCCATAAAAATCTTTGACCTAAAACAATTATAATTAGGAAGCAATAACACAATTTATCAGAACAAATAATTATAACATTACGAAGGATTTGATATAATAGGCATGTGGACAGATTTTGAAATTGCCTTCTATAATGCAGATACGCGTCTAATATTACCGAAAAACACAATATTTCAGTAATAAACTAAATATGTTACTGAAATATTGCGTTTTTAAATATCGGTTTTAAATTATACCGTCATATTTATAAGGACATGACGTCACTCGCTCTGATTGGTGTTTCAATAAACATGGCCGATTGCAGTATTTTATTGAAAATCTTAATATTCTCAAATTAATCTACAAAATTGAGTAATTCATTGCAATACTTTTAACATGTTTTCCCACTAAAAGCATTATTTCATCATTTTTTAAATACTGTCCACATGCCTATTGTTATGAATTTAATATAAAATTTTATTGAAGACATGACTTTACTTTATATATTACTAGTTTCGCTCGCATTTAAGTCATGAAATAAGTATCAGAGATCATTTCAATAGAAATGAATCAATATGATTCCAAACAGCTGAAACTATAGTCAGTTGGAAACTATAGGAAAAAATAATATTTTTTAAATAAAAAGTATCCTATGTTACTTCTAGTACCTCCAAAAATATATGTACAAAGTTTCATGATGATCGGTTAAGTAGTTGTTGCGTGAAAAATGTAACAAACAAACTCACATTCACATTTATAATATTAGTAGGGATTTGTGCATGACTATCATAAACCAAGCCAAACCAAAAACTAGGCGTATGGGTTTGAACCCTTTGCCTTAAAATGGAAAGGAAAGTAAACTGTCACCAATAAAAATTTAAAATGGCGGGAAGGTTGGTATTTGACAATACGCGTCATATATTTCGCATAATTGTTAGTTGTTGATAACTGATTATTTGAAGTGGATTGAATTCCCGTTATTTTCCCTTATCTCTCTAAATTCTTACCCTTAACTTCAACCAGAGGCGGCTCGTCCTAAAGAGCGCTGGTGCAGTGCACTCCCACGAAAATTACAGAACTTATATTACAGCGGCGTAGATATAGGTAATATAATATACTATTGTATAAGCATAGTAGAATAGAATGAATGTAATGTAAGGATAGTATGTATTATGAAGAAATATAGATTACTTCTGTAATTTTCGTGGGAGTGCACTGCACCAGCGCTCTTTAGGACGAGCCGCCTCTGACTTCAACAAATGTAACGCCAAGAAAAGGCCAAACTGTTTTTTTTTTGTTTTCCCTTCAAATATCATTAAAATTAATAATTACAAAAACACAAACTCACCAGCAACATTCAAATTGCCATAAACCGGATTAAAATGAAAATAGTTGTGCGTTACGCGCCATGTTTCCCGCGTTCGTAACGAAAATATAATCATAGCATACGATGCGAGGTCCGGAATGTAAGCGAAGGCATTGTCACAGCCGCCATCTTGGATATCCACCGTTATCGAGGCGAGACCTAAAAACATATATATATATTTTTAAATAAGGATTTATATGTATAATTTCTTGATGGACTGGTGCTTGATATTGGCAGAATTGTCTTCATTAGACATCTGAAGACATTAATAAAAGAAGAAGAAGATAAAAAAATAGCTATAACAATTCAAAAATAGTAAATAATATGTATGTATTTTAAAAATGTATTAATTTGATTTAATGACGTATTATTTACGTAAATCTGGTAAAGAGAGCGTAGATCTATAATAAATTGCCGATTATTATAACTAATAATAAAATTATATCCTGTAAAGGAAATACTCTTTTACGGGTTTTTATGTGTGTTTATTGGCATTCCAGTCTTACGTGATAGAGTTACATTTAAATTACACACCAAGTTAATGCTACGTTTGCCTATACCGAACTGGGGCGAGCAAGCGCTTGGCGTCTCGCAACCCCTCGCGCCTACGCAGTCGAGGTGACGTCAGCGCCGGCTCGACCAATCCGGTTGTATTGGGTGAGGTGAGGGAAGGAACACATGGGCAGCTCGTTAAATCCAAATTTAAATATAAATTGAAAAGTATCCGGTAATAGTATTGAAGATATCCGGCCTTTTTACCCAAATGTCCGGCCAAGCTGGCTTGTCTGTCCGGCTATTAAATTTGGTGATCTAGCAACCTTACACTCAAGTAATGATTATGAGTTCACAGTTCAAACTACGCTCGAGCCTCGTTTCTGAATTACTTAGACAAAAATACAATTATACTTAATAATACAATACAGTAATGCCCCGCTTTACGCGAGGGATAAGTTCGCGTTATTTGAAATTCCCGCGACCATAGTGAAGTTGATGACTACATTATGTTTATACACACTCTTTCGCGTAATGCGGGGCATTTGAGCGCGAAATTTGAATAGTGAAAGCGCGCATAACGGGGTCGCGTAAAGCGGGGTATTACTGTACGCAGCAACTATAATAGCAGTATTACACTTACCTTGTGGTAATTCCGCTTCATTTATAACGTGTCTAAAAAGCAGCCTATCTGTATTTAAATCATAAACAACGATCGCTGGACTTTGGACTTGTTGGAAATTATCTGCAAAACAATTTAATAGCTGCAATAGTCATTCATTTTAATTACGAATGAAATTATTTAGGGCAACTGTTACCACTGACAGATGTCTATACATATTATTTGTGTGAATTCGGATTTTCAGCATTAACCAACATTAAAACTAAAGAAAGATTGTTAAATGTAGAAGAAGATATGAGAGTAGAATTGTCATTTTTACGACCAAATATAAATGAAATTATCAAGAAAACATCAAATTAAAAGTATTCTTATTATTAACTTGTAATTAATCTCTTAATAAACTTACTGTTGTTTTTGTAATACATATTATTTTATTTCGCATATTTAAAATTATTATCATAAACTAATATATTTTACGCAATGTGTTATAGGTAAGTAAATATTTGTGTGCCGCAACAAAAAATAGGTTGAGAAACACTGGTCTACATGCAACAATCGTTTCTACTATACCGACTTGTGGAAACGAATGTACTCTGCCCAAATTGACAGGGTACACTTCTCGTTATATCTGGCTACTTCTTAGGGTGGGATTGAAAGTGGTGGTGCTACTGAACCCAGTTAACCATACCCATCACCACTCTAAAAGTATACATTATACTGACTAGGAATCTCTAAAAGACCAGTGTCAACCATCCAAAGTCGATCGCAGGAGTCGATTCTTGTTCTGTAAACTGAAGTTAGCTGTCTTGATAGGCGAAGGTTCGGATAGGGACGTAAGCCGGGAGATCTTGTGTTCGAATCTAGATTCAGGTCTAGATAATTTAATGTTGATGGGACACCTGTAATAATAAAAAATAAATTTAAAAATTATTTTTTTAATCTGGCAATAATTCTTGAACTGTCACTTTGACATTTTGTATTAAGTTTAATTTGCTATTTTACTATGAATAATGTTGCAAGCAATTAAAAACAGCACAAATATGTAAATTTATTTATTATGTAAAACAGATGACAGCTGTTAAAGGAATGAAAAGAAAAAACGTGGTCTTTATTTATTGGAACTAAACTGTGTTCCGAAATTACGCACACACTTTATATGGTTTAAAACGCTTGCATTACTAATTTCAAAGTATATACTCAGTATTTACTAGTCATGTTTGAGATTTATAATTCTACTTGAGATAAATTTGACACATAGAGCTTTAGTTGAGGACCCCAAGACTACGAATAACGAAAAGGTTAGGTTAGAGTAAGCTCTATATTAGCGGCGATAGCGGCCGTCATAGCCCGTCATAGCTTGTCTTTTTTATATTGTAAAGGAGAGTTGTTTGGTGGTATAGTAGTGCGCATGAGTGGTGTCATAGCTTGACTGGCTTGTCTTTTTTTATATTTAGTAATTCCTGGGATCCTCAACTAAAGCGTTACCGATCTATTATTAAATATGTATAGAGAAAGCTAGCAAGCCAGAATCATGTACGGTTGTTAGAGAGAGAGATAGAACTCTGAATTGATTTTGCGTCTCTTTCTGTCCTCTCCACTGACATTACCTGTCATAACTGTATGTTAATAAATCTTATTCCACTACATGGATTACCATATCGTCTTCTAGGAACTGTCACAAATAGTCTGTTCCCATGACGCTCAACTCCCATTGGCAAGTTGTTGTATTGAATGAAGAAACGTCCGGCATCTGGAACAAGAAAGACTACGGTAGTTTGGAAACACACAGAGTGGAACACGAGAACCTTTTTTTGTTACTTAGTTATGTAGTCTATGCCTATTTAACAAAAACTAGCTGTTGTCCCCGACTTTGTTCGGGTAGTAATGAAAAAAAAAGGGAATTTAAAAATCAGGCAGATAAGTAAGGCTGAATGTACTTTCTGCCTGTCTCCTAAGTCGTTAAAAAAAAATTGCATCCGATTTTTTCTTTCTTTTTTTAGAGGGAAATTTCAATACAAAAGGGGGAATCCTTCTACCTGACGCGGGGAATTCACAATACTATCGCTGGCAACACTGGCTGCCAGTCTTATGCCGGCGGGCGCGGAGGTAGGACGTGTCGTGTTGGAGCAACTTACCACTATTATCAGATGAAGGTGTAGTGGTTGAAGGTCGTCGTGTTGTGTTTTTTATTGATATATCTGGAAGTAAAAACATTAGTATTATTATTAATTCCTATGGTGACATTTCGAAAGCTAGTACATCCCAGTCCCTTGCATCACATTCAAATCTTCAGATTATTGTAATGTACACTTTTCACTTTACCTTAATCAGACACGCTCGAATATTTCTTTTAAAATTCTAACGGACTGCCTTAGATGTGCGATCCTATATAAAGATCTAATATTCGGTGTTAATCCCCTGTTGGGTTTCCCCTACTATTAAAAAATGCTTCCACATAGTAATAATATTAATATTTTATTTATAATTTATACGTATATACATCAAGATTCATCGCTGGTTCCCACACTAGGCCAAGCCTGTCCTGTGGGACCGATCAACAATCTGATTAACTATATAAAAAGTAGTAAATAGTAATTAGATAGTGTAGCCTTTGCCTATTTTAAAAAAGGATAGTACCGTAGGAATGTGGGCAACACTGCTTGCTACCTTCCGTTATTTTGTGTGCTTTTTATTATAATATAGTACATCACTATTAGTTGTAACAGAGTTGTTTCACTCCACAATCTTCATCACTCGTGTCTTCGAACACACCCCGTGTTACAATATATTTTGTAAAGGAAAGACTCTGTTACGGTTTTTTATGTGTGTTTATTGGCATTCCAGTCTTACGTGATAGAGTTACATTTAAATTATACACCAAGTTAACGCTACATTTGCCGATACTGAACTCGCGCGAGCAAGCGCTTGGCGTCTCTCCACCCCTCGCGCCTACGCAGTGGAGGTGACGTCAGCGCCGGCTCGACCAATCCGGTTGTATTGGGTGAGGTGAGGGAAGGAACACATGGGCAGCTCGTTACAATTTATATTTAAATTCTTTGTGCAAACTCTGAACTCTAAATAAACTATTGTACAATTAAAAGTTCATTCAAAACTTACTCTGAGTGGATTGTGATGGCCGCCGACTCGTTGATCCTGTTTGTGGCCCTATTTATAATTAAAACATTAACTAATTAAAGCCTGTTAAGCGAGATGTGTCACATTTAAATTTTTCACTTGACAACACACCCCAAACGAAATATAAAGATATACTAAAGTTCTCATTTTTAAATTTATTAAATTTGACATTTGAAATTTATAAAAATCACAGCTATTGCATTAATAACACTAGTTTACAAGGTTTTTGTCCTTCAAATGAAACGTTTTTTTTCTTAACAATTGCACTGAGTTTCAGAAAAATTATTTAAAAAATCTAATACGTCATTTTGAAATAACCAAAATATGCATCTTTAAGTGATTCCGTTATGGGATATCCTTTTTTTAGATGTTATAAATTCACCACACACATAACAAAAACGATCAGGATGTACTTTACACAACCTTTTTGACATTGTAAAAACAAATATTTATTTAACTAAACACTACACAGCATCAAAATTTTAAAATAAAATCGAAACCAACTTCTGGGTAGTTTGAAAATAAGATGTAATAAGAACTTGATTTATCGACGTGATAGAAATAAAATAAATATATGTTTGCGTTTAGTTGTTACTACTGAATACAACGATATGGAATACATTGAAAGGACATGACTTTTATTTTAATTTGTAAACTAGTGTTATTAAAGGAACGGAAAGAACATTATGGACTATTTTACATTATTATACATTTTCTAAAATTATTTATTTACTTTAATAATAGGCCTCCAATAGAGCGCTTTTACTCGCAAAATAAATGAAATAAATTATCACAATCAATTTGATTCAGCTGCTGTATACTGGCATTGTCCACTTACATACTAATGTCATAATAATATATAATAAATCTACTATGATGTAGAAGAATAGCTGCTATATAGGGGCATTGTCATCCTATTGTATACCTAAGGGTAAACATAAAATGACATAGATTATGTCCAATACTCACTCATCCATCTTCCAGCATCTTCTCTTTCGTCGTTGTTATTAAAAAAAACACTGTCCGATTGTCGTTTGTTTCTCGTTTCTTCACCCTCGAGGTCGTCACCGCTGAACCTATCTTGGAGTACTGAAGAAAATAATATTTAATTTATATAACAATATTTAAAAAAAAAACTAGATATAACATACGGACCCGGGCTGTTAACATAGTCGGAAATTCAAAATATAATTATCCATCTCGTGAAAGTGCTTTCTGAGATACTCAATACAACAACGAAGAATCCACACAAACAAACTAAGGATGTTGCGAATATTCGCATCCGCATATGCGGAACATCCGCATCGATTTAGACATCCGCATCCGCATAAATCGATGCGGAGCTGATGCGGATATGGATTAATATACGAACCCTTGCGAAACAGACTGGAGTCTGTAAAAGCAGCCATTCTACTTTTCATTAAATATAAAACTCCAATATTCAAATTTAATTACTAAAATAATTAATCAGTAATAGTAATTCACTCGCTACTTTATTAATAAATAAAGAAATGATAAATATTATTGTATTTTTTATCCTACCCGCATTTAAGTTTTTTGTACAGATCCGCATCCGCAAAACAAACTATGCACAATGACAGCTTTAAATTGCGATTTTGTAGATAACCTACCAAGTCAACTAGGACTCGATGATGTATTTTATTTATGACTTCACAACAATGACGTCAAGTGTCAAGTTAGCTAGAACTAACAACTTACCCAAGTTTCCATTTATGTTGTACGTTATTTGAGTCCATGCGAACACTTCCTGCAGCTTACCAACTCTTCTATTCTGCGCATGCCCATATTTCAATACAAGCAGACCAATCAAAACGAGTTTTAATATTAACATCTTTTTATATAATATTTAAAAAAAACACTCAAATTACACTTTAAAAAAACGTTATTATGTCTAATTTTAAATAAAAACCTTAAGATTTCTCTGTTACCTTATAGCAGTTAATAGTTTGTTATTTAAAAATAAAACATATTATATATTTATATAAATACGATTCTTAACAATACATTGTACTATCTAACACGACTTGGACTTGAGAAATAAATAAAATACTAGTTTTGTATGAAAAAACCAATCTACAGTGATGTGCTGCTTATCGATATTCATAATATCGATATAATGAGTTGGGGAAAAATAAAACAATGATTTTTTAACTACAATTCATAGACTGGTACTGTTCGATCCTGGTTCGCTCTGTTCGGTGTAGGGCAGCCGCGAGCTGGAGTCGTTTCTTAATCTGGCGCCAATTTGGCCCACACCGCGCATCATGGCAGCCCGTTCTGCGCGCGAACTTCAAAATCTAGTTGGTCGCGCCTCAACGCAAAATCTAGTTGGCCGCGCCTTGTCGTATGAAGATCGTATTTTGTCATTGTCCCGGCGTAATAAGCAAAAACAAATTGAGAGAAAAAATCATTGAAAGAAAATACTGTTTTGTGTGGTGCCTTTTACGTGCTGGAGCAGATTTGATAAAGGTGAGTGGTTGTTCTCACATTGAACAGGAGTGACGGGAAAAGAGCATAAGGTCCTTCGAATCAGCGTTAATCTTAATCAAAACTTGTGTCACGTTTGGCACAGGTACAGTAATGCCCCGCTTTACGCGAGGGATACGTTCCGGAAAAAATCGCGTTAACTGAAGTTCCCGCGACCATAGAGAAGTTGATGACTACATTATGTTTATACGCACTCTTTCGCGTAATTTAATAATAAATTTGAATTTCGCGTTATAGTGAAACCGCGCATAACGGGGTCGCGTAAAGCGGGGTATTACTGTACTAATTTTTTGCATATCATCGCTCACACTGGTTAAAAACAAAGGTTGACTGGTATATGTAGCATTTTTGTTCAATAAAGAGTTTTTATTTTATTACGTAACCAATGAAAGGCGTAATAAAGTTAATAAAGACTATATGGAGCTGACAATCTAGTATTTATTTGGCAGAATTGGTCACGACTGTTCCACCCTGTCATTCCGCTGTAACAGCCGCAAGGATAACAGCGGAAACCAAAATAACCAAATACAACCATCTCGCTCGACAGACTTGAACAACAAACCCGTTTGACATTTGCCAAACTTGTTAATATTTTGTACTACCCTCAATACAATTAACACTAGTATGGAGTTACATTATGTTTAGCATTGAGTTAGCAGTGTTTGTTATGATGGTTTTTAAATATTGTTTTTTTTTTTAAATAAATATATAAATATACCATGTACCAAATTTAAATAAGCATTTGGTTTCATTATTGTCCGCGATTGCAACCTCCTTTTTATTATTAAAAAATAGAATAAGTTTTATAAAAAAATACAATTGTCAAAGCTGTCAGTCTGAAATAAAACACTGAAAAAGAAGAAGTGCATTTTTCCTTACTCGGACTCAAATAAAATAAATATAAAAATATATTGCAAAATTAGCAGCAATAATTATCATCGTAAGCACTTACTATGGTAATAATCAAATTGTCATTAGTGATTTTAAAATAATTACATTTTTATTATTATATCGATAAGTTTATCGATATTTGAAATACTAACATCACTACACATTATCACATAAATATTATATTTAACGACGGGTTATCTAAGGTTCTTCTAGTCAGGGTCATTAGGAAGACGGTAATTAATATTGAATTTGTTTTACACTCCACCTTCAACAATAAAGAAATAAATATCCTAAATTATGATCTATTAATTGTGAAAGTAGATGTGAAATAGTTTGCCATTGAACTTATGCAGAAATGTTTTTATACTTGTGCCAGCAATTTCAATTTATGCTACTTACCACCAAGTTACAAATTAAATACACTTCAATCCGCTTATCACTTTATTAATAACATTTTTCTTTCTTCTTTTCCTTCTTTTATTAATTGCCTCAGATATCTATTAAATACAATTCTGCCAATGTCGAGTATTCAATAGGAAATTATAAAATTTTAATTCACACGTAAACCCTCATGTTAAAAATCTTAACCAAAATAACGTTTTTGAAATTAGATATAGTACAATGAGAAAACATGGGTCGGTTTTTCTTAAAGTAAAACATAAAATAATAAAAAAACTGTGACCTAGTAGCTACCGTATAAGCGGGGCTACTCAGGCGCACGAACTTCGGACGAAAATATGAGCGTTTCCCACTCATCAAAAACATTCACGAAATTACTGATTTGACAGTGACTTCACGACGGATAGGCTACTCAATACTTATTTTACGAACACTTAACAGGACTTTTTACGGGCTTATATGTCAAAATTCACGTAAGCTACAGAGGTGACGGACGTATCATGAAACTTCGGATATGCCTGAGTAGCCCCCAGGAGTCCCAAAAAAGAAGGTATCAAGCGAGCAATGTATAACGTACTACGTTTTAAAAATCGTAACAAGATATATCTAATTGTAGCTAGTTTAATTTTCCAAAGAATTACAAGTTTTTTTTCGTTCACACCAAAATCAGGTTGTTTCGCTTACGTAATAGGTAAATACGAGTTTTTTTTTAAATTTAATTAACTTGTTTTATATTTAGAAACGACGCTCGAGCGTAGTTTAATAATTAATTACCTGATCATTACTTGAGTATAGAATATGTGCTTAAGTTGCATTTTATTCCATTTTATGCAGCAATAATTATGGCAACCATTAGACAGTAATCAAAATAAAATAGTAATATGTTGCATATACTTATATATCAAATATACCCCCCCCCCCCCTCCCCCCCTTTGTCACCCTTTGTTGACCCCCTCCTTCAGTCTTAACATGTGACGTAAGCCCCCAAGGCATCGGTTCTCAAACTTTTTTGGCGAAGAAAAAAGCCTTAATATAATTATAAATAACCGATTTATATATAGTTATGAATAATCATATTGCAATGTAATATTTAGTTGGAATATTTAGATGTAACCTTATAATCTCCTTTTGGTAGGTATTTTTTGCAGTATTTTAGCCCTAAGGTTCCGCGGAACACACTTTGAGAATGGCTGTCCTAAGGAAATTTTAATTATTAAATAAAGGCAGTGAAATAAATAAATAAAAATTTATTTACTAAAAAAAAATATATTTTTGCAAAGAAAGACAATGAGTATTTATTATAATTTTTAATTACAATATATTATTAAAAAATATGATATAGTTTTTATCAATATATAAATAAACAGTAGTCGTTTTTTAAAATTATGTATTATATAATACAATATAAACAATAGCTAATAAACTGAATTTTCTTCCAAAGCTGCTATCTTTTCCTCTTCATACGACGATTGTTTCTAAAAAATAAAAACAAAAAATAAATAGTAAAGAAAAAAATCTATTACTTCATGTAACAGATTTTATTTAAAGTTGCCATTGTGCATAGTTTGTTTGTGTGGATTCTTCATTGTTGTATTGAGTATTGAAGAAAGCATTTATTTATTTATTCACCTACCTACAAAATTACATTAAAACTACATATTATAAAAATGACTACTATTATATAAACTAAATGAAATTTTAATTATAGGATAGGACGGCATGCTCAAGGTGATAAAGGGATAAAATTTCTAATAAAATTACAAAGATACATAAAAATTAAAAAAAAATTATAAAAAAAACAAGAACCTATTAGATGTAAGGAAGAGGGTAAAAAAAAAATAAATAAAAAATTTTGAAGGTAGTTCAACAAAAACAAAACTAAAACTACTCACTGCCCACATGTCAGCGTCCCATTTGTCAAAATAATTAACGAAGCTTGCCTCCTGTCCTTGCTTCACTACAATTACGATCATGTCGAAGGGATTACGCCCTTTGCTGATGAGGTAACCCTAAAAATGTACGTGAAGAAATTAACTTTCATTTATTTATTACTAATCACTGCTAATAAATAAATGGAAATAATAAACGTGGACTATGCTTAATAATAATAATAAATACTTAATTGCTTTAAAACATAATAATAACAATACAACAATCAGAGCAATTAGAGCAATACAACAATTAGAGCAATCGACGATCTTATCACTAAAAGTAATTTCTTCCAGATAACCAATAGTCATAGAAGAAGCAGTAATAGTATTGGGCAATGCAATTTAGATAAATAAAATACATAAATATAAGTAAACTAAATATATAATGAACAGCTTATATGCTTAGTGGAAGTAAAGAAAAATTCTTAAGAAGACAGTTGACATTGACAGAACGAATTGACAGATAAAAATTAGGCACAGACATTGAATATTCAGAACACCGCGTATAAGTACATATAGTTCTACTCCTCACCGATAGATTCGTATTGATTTGTTCTATATTTAAAAAAGCTTTGACGTTTAAGAAATAGCGTTTTCAATATGAATTTGCAGGTTACATTACCTCTGCCACTGTGTGAGCAGATTTAGCAATCTGCCTGTCAACTTGCTGTCCCACCCACACGTAGATGACGTCACCGGAATCCAAGACGTAACACTCATCACTGTGAAGAGACTTGAAGGGAAAGAAAATTTAAATTATAGTACAAAATCGATTAACGACAAACTTCCTAAAACTTCGACTTATCTGGTTAACTCTATGTAGCATCACGCCCATTATAAATAACGACAACAATACATAATTATTAAGCAATAACCAGCACTTTGTAAGTTGCTGAAATCAATAAGAACTGCAACTGCATGCGTTCTTTATACTTTATTAGTAAATACATATGTGTTATAATAGTCAAATAAAATTGAGTTTTCTTTTCTCCATGCATAGAGTTTAACGTTTTAACGAACCTTTTGTGAATAGTTGGGTATTTCTTCCAGTTTCACTGAATTGTCCGACTTCAGCGCCACCTCGTACAGGTGGGCGTCATCCTGCAACCTCTTCCCGAGCTTGTCACGCCAGACGCTGTTCTTCTTCATATCCGAAGAGTTACCTAAACATAACCTTATATTATCTTCTTCTTCTTTTATTAATAGCCTCAGATGTCTAATGAAGACAATTCTGCCAATATCCAGTATTCGGGCAACTCGATACCGTACAAGAAATTACAAAACGACAATCTTCAAATGGACACAGATTGGACTTTGGACAGGATGAAACAATCATTAGAAAGGGACAACTATATTCTTAACGTGTGTGAAAGGGATACAGATATCTCTTTCACCGTTCATAACACCGCGAGCTTCACCCTTTAGCGAACTTTCAAGCTACACCCGTGTTTCAAGATCAGCTTAGATGCTACATATTACAGAATTAAGTCACTATAGCAGCTAAAAACAGCAAAAAAAACATACCAAGATATTTCCAGAAGTCGTCAGTCTCGTCGCTCTGTTCCAGAGTAATAAATTCAACGCTCGAGCCCAAGACTTTTTGAATAAAACTCTGACCTTGAGATTTCTCCTCATCGCTCGAATCCTATAGACGAAAAACACAAACGTTTATTTTTGTTGTTGGCAACACTGTGATGAATTGTCTATGTCAGCGAGAACGCTGTAATATAGAGCATGTTTGTCTATAGTTATTACTACAAATAAATTATTATTTCATTTTAATTTTAGTTGTCTGTCAATAAATCTATATTATGAATTTATCAATAGTATTTTGTTAGGGACTATACAATTACTAATTTTTATCAATTGTTTCAAACTTAACACTACCTTCAATTATCTTGAGTCGTTACTGTCTTATTCTATAATTAAAATCTCATTTAATAGAAGTCCTTTTTATAATATACTAGCTTTTACCCGCGACTTCACTCGCATTTAAGTCATTAAATAAGTATCAGAGATCATTTCAATAGAAATGAATCAATATGATTCCAAACAGCTGAAACTATAGAAACTTCGGATATGCCTGAGTAGCCCCCCAGAGACCATTTCAATAGAAATGAATCAACATGATTCCAAACAGCTGAAACTATAGTCAATTGGAAACTATAGTAAAAAAGTATTATTTTTTAAATAAAAAGTATCCTATGTTACATCTAGTACCTCTAACAATATGTGTACAAAATTTCATGATGATCGGTTAAGTAGTTGTTGCGTGAAAACAACAAACAAACTCACATTCACATTTATAATATTAGTGAGGATTCTATTAATGTAATTTTGCAGGTAGGCTGAATAAATAAATAATTTGTTCTTAATTACAAAACCAGAATTTTGTTTATTATATATTTACCTCTCCATACCACAAAAACACGTTTTCTGGTGTCTCCAATATGAACACATCATCAGGAGACAAGCTGCTGGATTCCTCGGCCATCTGTTCAGCTCTGATGTCTTCCACGTCGTTTCCATAAACCTAAACGCACTAAAAGGTTGAGAACCACTGAACTGAGGTTAATTTGCAACAATCAATCAGGTTGGTATTGTTAAGCAAGTATAATGAAAACTACAACTACCCGAAAACATTTATTTCAAAGGCAAATTCTTAAATAATTGCGGTAAATAATTATTAGGTATAATTTCGCTTGACGAAACCACAATATCAACTGGGTGTTTGGTTACATAAGGGGGGCATAAGAGTTTTAGAAAAGCTAAGGTTGGGCATGGCACACAAAAGGTTGAGAAACACTGTAGTAGATTGTATTGTGTTGTTTTATTTTAGCACGTTGTCACAAGCGAGGATAATTGCGTCATCAGTGATGTCATGTTACTAGAGGGCGCTAGCGTCACATGCTCGGTGAATGACGTAGCGAGCCCGCGAATATTTGAATTTTGAGAGGAAATGAAGAAGGTAGGAATCAAAAGGAACGGATGATACGAATATTACCCACCCTGAACAGCCGCACACCATCGGTATCATAGGAGTCTTTCTGATTGGAATTTTTGAATCCCGAAGCCTTCCCACCCATACTAATGACAAATTCACCTGAAACAAAATACGACATAGTATTATTAAAAAGAATCTTTCAGAATGAAGACCCGTATTTTGAAATTACGCTGCAGCATAGATTCACTGAGTAGAGTTCAAAACTTCTAACGTCAGTCAGTCGTACGAAACAAAATAGACCAATCACACGCTTGACAATTTGTTGACGTGATATCTGACCAATGATAATATAATAATCCATTGCGACTGTCTACTGTCACTTAGCTGTCATTACGTTATGTTATACGCATTTATAATATGTAGTTTCAATCGTTACTTATTAATATATTTGATATATATAAGTATATGCAACATATTACTATTTTATTTTGATTACTGTCTAATAGTTGCCATAATTATTACTGCATAAAATGTCATAAAATGCACTCAAGTAAAGATCGAACTACGCTCGAGCGTTGTTTCTGAATAGAGACCTAAAACACTCAAGCATATTATTATTTGCATACCTTTGAATATCTTTAAGAAATGCTTCGGCTCCTCTCCTTGAGGCACTCTCACGATAACTGCTCCACCATCGAGCTGCAAAAAAACCAGTTACATTCCGCCTGATGTTAAGCTCTAAAACACCCATTTGTGTGTGTGTGTGTGTGTGTGTCCAGAGATACCCACACCCATCTCTCTAGGAGAGTTTCAACAGATACAGATGAGAGTGTGGCGGTCGATTCTACAAGCCGAAAATACTTATTTAAGAAGATTTGAGGTTTTGACGTTTAGTCTGTCAGTGTCATCTTTCTTGTTTTTTTCTGTTCTTTTTATTGCCACAATGCATTGTGATAATAATATTTTTAATCCATTTTAATCTACACTATTATTTCACATAAGTTTCTCTAAAAGAGTATGATTCTATGATACTTACTTCGTTATCAAGAGTAACCGAATAAATGGCAGCGGCGGCCGCTTCGTCTTGGGTAGTATCTTTGCCCTGAAATAATAACATCTAGTAGGGTAGTCGTATTTTATGCATTACACTATGAACACAGGAAGTTGTATATTGACATTATAGCGGGTGATTATTGCACCCGGAAATAGGATGCCAGCTAAGGTATCATTGTCATGTATTTTGATATCTTAAAACATGACCTATAAAAAAAAATTTTTACTCAAAAAATAATAAATTTCAAATAAGATCATCAGACCACAATTTTTTTAAATTCATTTTGAAGAATTAAAATATATTTTTTGATGTGTATGTCGTAGCTACGTAAATAAAAGTCCTTATTGCGTCACCTACCATCATACAAAACTACCCTCTAATCATAACTTGCATATATAACAATATTTATATAAATTAAATCAATATATATCCCAAAATAATATTATTAAGGCTTTGGGAAGATATAACCTCAATTTTATCTAATTTGAATATTTATTAATCAAATTATGGATTTCTGAATATTTAATGTCTGTGCCTAATTTTTAACTGTCAAACCGTTCTGTCTTTGTCAACTGTTTTTTTTAAAGAATTTTTTACGTTTTATTTTCAAGTTTCCGATCCATGTTTCTCATTGTAATTCCAATATAATAAAGTGATAAGCGGATTGAAGAGTTTTTAATTTGTTAATACACCATCATGGGGTAAAAAAGTGGCGGTGAAACGTTAAAATTAGTTATCACCTGACTATTTTTAAAAAATCATTCAAGTTGATAAAAAGAAGTCATTTTATTTTGGGCCCACTACGAATTGTAACGTATATTGTTCATATTATACACAAAGAAAATAACTAATTTATTATAGTAAATGGACGATACATTTTAACAAAATATAACCGGAATTATAAATAATTTAAAAAAAAAAAACATTGTTTTGATTCATTTTAGTAATTGGTTCAATCTTATTTATGATATATCATATAAAAAATAGTGTTTGAACGTTTTTATTTTTCGTTTATAAAGTAAAAAATAAACTTTAATAATAACGTATTAGCTAGCTAGCTTATACTTTTGGCAGTATTTTAGTCATTCTTCTACTAATTGATCTTGTAGTTTTTAGGTTATGGCATGTTTATTGACATATTTCTTATTATTCCGGTTAGACATAGTAAAACTAATATTACCAGTGTAAACTAGAGATTATAAGGAACAAATCGACATATATTTCATTAATATACAGTTACAGTTTGTGCGGGATCCATTTCCCATACACGAAAAAAATGTGTTCTTTGTGGGCAAGACAGATTTTCATGCCTAAAAGTACCATTTGGCACCATGGAACGCACATTCTTAATAAAATTTCCTCATAATATGCCTCTCCAAGTCCGTTCACTCACCAGCCAATAGTAAATCACATATCCTCTGCTTTCCCCATTAGATTCATACTTGATGACATACGAATCGCCCTGGTAGAACTCCCCGAATCGTTTCCCCGGCTCAGTTCCCGGATTCTCTTTATTGTAAATTAGTACAGGGGCTAGATCTTCAATTCTGTTTGGAACAAAGAAAAAACCAGTCAAGACAAGTTAAACATAGCAATTTTACAGAACGATTTAAAGTTGTCATTGTGCATAGTTTGTTTGTGTGGATTCTTCGTTGTTGTATTGAGTATCTCAGAAAGCATTTTCCTTTGAAAGTTAGTTCCGACTATGTGTAATTGGAGTCGGAAATATATTAACCAGTGTTGCCAACCCGAAGAAACTAAAAACAGCAGCTCACCAATAAAAAAATACAGGAGAAAACAGTAGGAGAACTTTTCTCTGTCAATGAATCACTGCTCATTTTATCAAAGACGTTGTAAATATTGTTATTTAATATAAACAGCGGGATTACATATATTTCAATAATTCAAAGCTTGAAAGCTGTAGCCTGAACACAATCGCAACACAATAGGGCTTTAGCCTGTACAGTAATACCCCGCTTTACGCGACCCCGTTATGCGCGGTTTCACTATAACGCGAAATTCAAATTTATTATTAAATTACGCGAAAGAGTGCGTATAAACATAATGTAGTCATCAACTTCTCTATGGTCGCGGGAATTTCAGTTAACGCGATTTTTTCCGGAACGTATCCCTCGCGTAAACCGGGCATTACCGTAGCTGTCATTCTCAATCACATAGACCGTGGTCTGGGAAGAGTAGATACTGCCATCGAGTGTCATTGCGTTTTATTACACTGTGGTTATCAATTATTTGGATAAACAGTAAAAAATAGGAATGAATCAGAAAACAGGGGCATCAATATGAAAACTGTTAAAACAGAACGGTTGGCAACACTGATATTGACATAAACAGAGGTAGGTCCCACCTATAGACAGTACAATCCCCATCACCTTGGTCTGGCATAAACTCTCTAGCAGTGCCGGTCTTCGCAATAATTTTGGCGCGACGATTAGAAACCTCATCATCGCTGTCATATATTTCAGCATCTAGAAATGATAACTCGAGTGTTACAATCTAACATGAGCTATTAACTCAGTGGTTCTCAATCACTAAATTCAACTTATATAAATTATGTATGACTTTGTATGTCTGTATATATATATATATACCAGCCAACCTATAAATATATATTAAGAAAAAAAATGTAAAAAATATAAAATAAAAAACAAAAACATGACAACAGTAACATAATTAAATAAAATATTTAAAACTGTATTATATTTATTATATTACTGTATATACTGTATTAACTGCTATAAAACAACAGAGGTATCTTAAAACACGACATACCACTGGCAGATCTGACCAATCTTGAATGTGTCATTCCTACATCTCTCCAAGTCGAAAAGTATTGTTTAAAGGCGGTCGGCTCAGTTCCTTGTGGGATTCTGGTGACATGCACCTACAAGAAGTTATACAAATGAACGTTTGGAGTCGACAATGAGTAATGTTAATGAAGACTGCAGTGGCATACTGTCGAGACTGTAAGAGGTAGTATTAAAAAACAAGCCAATACCCTACAAAAGTCCTTTTATCAAAAATGCTGACACTTACCCAAGAAGGATAATTCTTTGCAGTCAAATATTGATTGGCTTTCGTCATTGCTTCCGACTTTTCCTAGAAAATAATAAACAAGTTCTAAATTTAAATTCAATTCAATTGTTTTAAAACACATTATAATTTGAGCGTATTAATTCTAATTTTAAATTTGACGGAAACATTCCAAATTTAAATTAAATCTACAACTTTTACGAGTAATATTGAAATGTCTGTTCTAATTTTAAATTGACACATTCGATTTACAAATTAATGTTATTTCATTCAAAGCATAAGGACATTTGCTTCTACAGCTTCATGAAAATCCTACATTGAAACAATATTTTTAACAGCAATATAATACTTACCCGTTGATTTGATTTCTTTCCAACCCACACGTAAATGCTACCACTAACTGTATCCAAAATGTAGCACTCCTGAAACATAATATAACTTATTATTTAACGACCTCTATCGAGAGATTAATGCACTAATCTGTTACGCGGAGGATTTGATTCCTGATTTACTAAATGGTTGGAAATTAAAATTTCATAACCTAAAGAAAACGCTAAATTATTTTAAAAAAGTTCGTGAATAATCTATGACAACATAGTAGACATTAGAAGTAGACATTAGTTTTGTGTTTGTCTGTTATATGTATATATATATATATATATATATATATATATATATGGACTCACCTCAGGGTTAAGTTGCTCTTGCTTGTATGGTTTCGTGAGTGGTGTAATCTTCAGGCTTCCAGATTTATCCGAAATCTCACTCAAAGTGACCGTTTGCTCTTCGCCGCGTTCGAATTGCTACAAAATAAATAAATACATAACGTAGACAGCACAACATAAGACAAGAATAAAAAACGAAATCTATATTTAATTTCCGCTTTTAGTGTTGCCTAGAAAAAAAAAACAAATTCACATTGGCAATATTCAGATTGTCGATGACACTTTTTTTTTCAATTATATATACAGGCAAAAGTATTCAAGACAAAGTTAAGAGTAACATCTATAAAGTGATAAAGCAGCCGGATGTAACGAGAGAAGTATAATCCTGGCAATTTATACGGACTACATTCATCTCCTCAAACCGGCATAGTGGAAGCGACTATCTGTACTAGAAGTCAGTATTTCCCAACCTTTTTTGTGCCATGCCCCAACTTGGCCTTTCTGAAATTCTTATGCCCCCCTTATGTAACCAAATGCCCAGTTGATATTTTGGTCTTGTCAAGTTAAATTATATAATACCTAAAACCGTAATTATTTAAGAATTTGCTTTTCTCGTTAAATTTGCCACCGAAATCTAGCATTACATTTAAATGGCCCATGGTCGAGTCATTTTAGAATTGCCCCCTTAACAATCAAATTGGGTCCCAAGTTGGAAAACACTGCTCTAGCTTAACATCAGACAGACTATGGTCACATGACGGGTTACTATGAAAAGAAGTCGCCTTACTTGATCATCCCCACCAGCACTTTCCTCAGGAACAAGGGCACGATTACCCGAACCTAGAGCCGTAAAGAACTTCTGGGTGTCGACTTCACTCGAGTATTGATCTAGAAATAAAAATACAATAGCTGTTTAAATCAAGAAGTAATAGCCTAATTATTTACTAGAAAAAGCGCACATGAATCTATGAGAGTAATAGATTTTTCTTATAGGAACTTTGGTAGTATTAATCAACAATCCAACGATTGCATCTTTCACGCTCTTTTCTCTTTTCCCTAAATTATTTCTTATCTCTTCATTCTCCTTTCCTTTCTTTTAACTTAGTCCTTTGACACAATACTGACCAATAATATCGACGCGTCCTCGTCCATTATGATCTTGATCTCGTATCTGATTGGCTACGGAGATAGCTTTAAGTTTCTCAACATTTTTCGCATTCTCCCCCACGTACACATAAATGCTTTGATCAACATCCAATATAAAACAATCACCCTTGTTCATTGACGATATAAGTGGATCCACCTGTATAAAGACAAACTCAGGTGTTTAGCACTAGAAGTGTCGGGCTGCATACTATACCTTTAAAGACCGCAGCCGTCAATTTTGTTTACTATAAGAATATCGCTGCCATCACATTGACGTAAAGGAATCTCATATACCATATAATAATAATTTTTTTACATGGATTTAAGCTGACAATAGCAAATTAGGAAAAGTAGTAAAATACGAAAAGAAACAAAAACATAGTTTGTAAAATATTTAAGAATGAAATCGCCGTGCCGTCAAATTGATGGTGTTGGTCTTTCTAGTGTTAAAGCACATGCCTTTTGCAATATGCAGAAAAAAAACCAGCTTTTTTCTAATTTTTTAACACTAAAACATTCGATATTCAAAAAGTAATCAGCTAATAGAAAGAGATATAGAACAGATTATATATTCCATAGACAATAGCTTTTCCTGGCACTTAGTACATTTCAATACTTACACAGCGTCCGTAAAAATGTAAAATAATTAGTTCTAACGAATTAGTTGTTTCAGGCGTTACTTTGCGGAAATCCATATTAAATGAAATTAGTTAAAATTATTTTGCTTATAATTCCCGCTACAACATTCAGTAATTTCTAAATGTTTTTACGTCATAGATGAGTATTTCAATGAATCAATAACATGTACATATCTTAAAAATGCATTAATTTGATTTAATGATGTATTATAATTACGTAAGCAATTTATATTAACAGTATTATAGAACGTAATCGTCTATGCCCTAACAGGAAGTAGCACAGATTTATTTTTGACATTTGAATTTGGAACTTTATCCTAACAAATTCTTTTGTCGTGAAGACACCTTACCTGCCTAACTCGAACATTTCTCTTGCCCTTAATCTGGAATAGACGTTTTTCAGCGCCAGCATTCGTCGTCACATGGCTGAAGCCAGACGCATGGCCACCATCGACATATCTGATTGCTACGAAAATAATTATATTGAATAAATATATTGATTGCTAATTAGAAAAATAGGTAGCTGGATATACCTTGAATGACATCTCATATAGGACTGATAATTGAAATGAAATGAAAATAGTTTATTAGCATAAAGGCTCATCGTTAGACTCTAGCATGGCTTCGGAAAGGCGTATGACGAGAAGAAGACCACAAAAAACTCGTCAATCATAGCCTGTACATAAAACAATAATTTAAAAAAAACTGAATTTTAACTCAGAAATAATTCGCAATAAATAAATTGTTGTGATTCCTAGTGGATTCATACCTGGTTGGAAGTAACTGACGAATTGGTTAGATTCGTGTCCCTGGACCTCTCTATGTTGGATGGCAGCCCCGTTGAATTTGTCGTCCAGGCCAACTGACAAAATGGCGGCTGCGCCAGCTTCGTCCTGGCTCGTCGAGGCACCCAACCAGTAGTGGATATTCCATGATAGATTATTCCTTTTATCCGACGTTGTCTGTTCAAATAAGTACCCAAAATAATATAATCGTGTTCGTAACATGAAATTTATTTATTTAAAACTTAGTACATCAGTACAAGGCGGGCTTAATGCTAGGTAGCATTCTCTACCAGCCAACCTTTAAATATTTATTAAGAAAAAAAATGTGAAGGGAGGGATACATAAATAAATAAGATTGCTATGACATATATATCTAGGTATACATAAACAGACATACAAAGTAATACATACGATATAAGCGTGATGTCAGGAATATCATGAGTTCTTCTATTAGGAGATAAATTAAAACAAATCAAAAATATTTCCCATAGACCCTTTAACGAGAAGAAATCACAAAAAACTCGTCAATCATAGCTTGTACAATATAATGTTAGTATCAGGTAAAATTCTAGCTTAGATTTAAAAATGTAATACAATGAATGTAAAATACAGCGGTTCTCAAACTTTTTTGGCGGAGGAAAAAGCCTTAATATAATTATAAAAAACTGATTTATATGTATATTTAGTTGGAATATTTAGATGTAACCTTATAATCTCTCTTTGGTAGGTACACACACACACACACACACACACACACACACACACACACACACACACACACACACATATATATATATATATATATATATATATATATATAAGTACACCAACATACACACAATCATCTCAGTCATACTAGAATCTAGATATACCTAATAAGCCTTTTTTATGAGCGGTTTAAATGAAGGGAAAAGCAGAATACTAACCTTGAGTATAATGTAAGAATCCCCTTTGTAAAATTTCCCATAATCTTTGGTAGGAACTGGAACGGGCTCGAAGTCCTGTTTACAAAATATCTTGTATTATTTACCAATATCATTGTCAAAGTTATTATTATTATTATTTATTACTAGCTTTTACCCGCGACTTCGCTCGCATTTAAGTCATAAATAAGTATCAGAGATCATTTCAATCGAAATGAATCAATATGATTCCAAACAGCTGAAACTATAGTCAATTGGAAACTATAGTAAATAATAATATTATTTTTTAAATAAAAAGTATCGTATGTTACTTCCAGTACCTTCAAAAATATGTGTACAAAGTTACATGATGATCAGATGAGTAGTTGTTGCGTGAAAACGTAACAAACAAACTCACATTCACATTTATAATAGGGATAGTTTTACCAGTCTTTTGAAATGTGGGAGGTTCCCGTGCCCCATCTTCTATATGATACTCAACATCAGCAGAATTGTCTTCATTAGACATCTGAGGCCACTAATAAGAGAAGCCTTACCTCAATACGCCAGACTTCAACACCAGCCTGCTGACCAGCATTCGCAAACGCCGGATGTTCCATGGCTTTCCTTTTCGCGTCCTGTATACAACAGTTTTTAATATAAATAAATATATTATTAATAAAATTCCTATCTCAGTAACTGTGTGAAAACCAATACAAACAAAATATCCTTTGAGGTTCTTAGAAGACTGTGTATTATAAATTAAATATATATTTTGAGGTTCTTAGAAGACTGTGTATTATAAATTAAATATCTTTTGAGGTTCTTAGAAGACTGTGTATTATAAATTAAATATATATCTTGAGGTTCTTAGAAGACTGTGTATTGTAAATTGAATATATATTTTTAAGGTTCTTAGAAGACTGTGTTTTGTAAATTAAATATATCACTGACAAAGGTTAGGTGGTAAACAATACCAATGGCATTAAACTCTCCAGTGTACCAAATTAAATATTAAAGAGTTATTCTTTTATTGATATTTCAGCAATTAAAGTCAAGTCATCTTAAACCAATACACAGCATCCTAAGTTACAATGTACACGTCTGTCTTACTAAATTTATGATGGGAGAACTAACGCAAAATGCGGTACAAAACTAAGACGTCGTAATTACTTCAATTTGGTTGACTCTATATAACATTACACTCACTCTAAATAACGACAACAATACATAATTATTAAGCAATAAACAGTACTTTGTAAGTTGCAGAAATTAATAAGAACTGCAGCTGTGTGCGTTCTTTATACTTTATTAATAAATACATATGTGTTATAATAGTCAAATAAAATTGAATTTTCTTCTCTCCATTTAACGCTTTTGACACTAAAACTGGCAGCCGGTCAATATGGCCTATTTTTAGCTACTTGACTCTATGTAACATCACACCCACTCTAAATAACGACAACAATACATAATTATTAAGCAAGAAACAGCACTTTGTAAGTTGCTGAAATTAATAAGAACTGCAGCTGTGTCCGTTCTTTATACTTTATTAGTAAATACATGTGTGTTATAATAGTCAAATAAGCGAGTTTTCTTCTCTCTATTTAACAACGTCAGTCCGTTAAGTGTTGCTATATAGAGTTAACACTGTATTTGCAAAGAAGCTTAGAAAATACTATACAAAATCCAGACCTTAAGACACGTCCCTTCGCTTTGACTTTCCAAAAACAAATGGGAGCGACAAAAATATTAGACCGACCTTGACTGTATCGATTTTAAAGGCGCGTTCATACTCGAATTTATCTGCGCAGTAAGTTTAATAGAAACGAATAAAATGCGATATTATTTTTGTTTTATTTTATAACATAAAGTATAATTATCTAACATACAATACGCTATAGGCATTAGGACAAGAACACTATAAACCCAGACATGATATAAAATAATTATTTTTAATTTTTTTTTCGACCTTGAATCGAAAATATACATTTATGAGAATATCACACGAAAATTTGCAGCAATCGCGGTTAAAAGGACTACCTTTAACAATGAATTTAATTCGCGTATAAAAGTTAACTGTCAAAATCTGCCTGTCAAGAGTTAGATAAATTTCTAAAACTACGATCTGAACAAGCCTTAAACAGATGACATTAAAATCAGACAGAGGTTCTCAACAATTTTCGAGATGTCAATGGATCTTCTTCCTATTAATTCAACTGGTTCGTTCTTAAGTTTAGAGGTTTAAACAAAAGCAGTTATAAGAAGAATTGTGACATACGTCCGCGTGAAACAAGAAGTAATGGGGAATTAACGTTACCTAATACCTACTCGTTACGTAAAGGGCCTATGGGAAATTTATTTGATTTGATTTATTTTTTGAATATATTCAATCACACTCAAGAAATTTTATTAATAAAAATAATAAATAAAACGTTTATTTTTAAAATATTTTTTTACAGTTTGTTGCTTTTCCATCAAAAACCAGTATAGGTTTGTCTTGTTTTAATTAATTTTATTGTATTCTGGAAGGCGAACACTATTTCTTCAGTAAAATGTTGAGAACCACTGCCCATGATGTCATTTTGCCATTAGGGGAGAGTCTATTGTGCGTATGTTTAATACGCAATTGTGAATAAAACAAAACAATGCTGTTTTCTTTTCGAACGCAAAAACTGAACAATTTATTTTTCACTATATTTGAAATCTATACCACTATTATAAAGAGGAAAGATTTGTATTTTTGTATGATTGTAACGAATTGGCTCAAAAACTACTGGACCGATTTCAAAAATTCTTTCACCATTCGAATGCTACATTATCACTGATCAATATAGGCTATATAAATTACAGTAAAAATAAGGATCCTTACTAAAACTACAATCATGTAACCCAAGGTTGCCAAAAATCGCCATAAAATGTCTTTCATCGCATGCACTGCGAAAACTATTAATGATAGAACAAAAAAATGTTCTACAATATTAAAGAACATACCAATATCTATAGCAGCGGTTCTCAAACTTTTTTGGCGAAGGAAAAAGCCTTAATATAATTATAAAAAACTGATTTATATGTATTTATGAATAATCATATTGCAATGTAATATTTAGTTGGAATATTTAGATGTAACCTTATAATCTCCCTTTGGTAGGTATTTTTTGCAGTATTTTAGCCCTAGGGTTCCACGGAACACCACTTTGAGAATGGCTGCTATACACCTATAAACAGCGTGCATGAAAGAATAAAACGGAAGGAATTACGCTTAAAACAGGAAGTCACACTAAAATTAAATTGTGATTATTCAAATATCTTTATTGCATGTCATTAACACTAGATTTGCCAGCTTAAATATACCTATTTCTACCAAAACCAAAAAAGTATATATTTGTTAAAAAATATAAAATTCATTAAACTAATTCTTCTGTTATAAATTAAATAAGATTAGAAAAATTAAAGAAAATGTTACACGCAGTAGGAATTTTAATTTGATCTTGCAAGACCAGTGGGCTTATCACGAATTTAGTCTGGTTTTCGAATCGAGCTGTCACAAGTAAAACGGATTCATTAGCAATCGGGATCATGAATTTTTACTAACGTCTAACGAGCACCAGCAATCTATCAAATGAAGGAAAGATCGAGACGTTCGAAAATTAACAAAAAGTATCTAATATATTGTAGTTCCAAATCCGCACGCGGTGGCGCTGCATAAGATAGAATAAAATGCACTCAAGTAATGATCAAACTACACTTGAGTGTAATATAAAGTGAATCCAAACTTAAGCTTGATTCTAGAAAACACTACACTAAAATCCCGCTTTGAGTAGATTTCATAGCTCAGATACGTATATTCTCCACAAATATTTATACCGTAGTATTCCAGTCATTTCCTGTAATTAAACCTGGACCGCGGTACATCTGGAAGTTATTTCAGCGGTCGTTTTAATCTTTTAATGACTCGAACACTAGTTTTATGGTGTTACAAAATAAATTACGTACGATATTAGACAGCGGTCATAGAATATTATTTATGTGAAACATCTATTGGCGCGGGTATAAACCGGCGACGCTTGCCGTGGCGACGAGTTTATTTTATCGAGTTATTTCTGAAATCTATATCATTTAAGAAGTTTTCGAATTTTTATTTTTTGTATTTAATATAAATAAATGTTTCTTAAATAAATAGTCATCATTTTCTGTAAAAAAATTCATAGTATTTAATTTTTTCATCAAGCAATAATTGGTTCCTGTTGTAATCTTGTCTTTTACGCATATATGACTTGAATAAACTCGATGTTTCACATCTGCCAGGCGTCCCGTGAAATTTTCTCACATCTAAAGACGATTATTTTTTATTTAGACATACACAAACAAACAGTTAGCAAACCATAACATGTAAGTAATAACTAGACTAGAGAAATAAAGCTAAATTTGTTAACCCTAATAGTTGTGATAAACATCTGAAGAAAACTATATACATTATATATACGAATGCCAGTCTGCTGCTCGAACATAGAGTGTTATAGGAAAGCCAAGTGCAAAATAGACTTGAGCTTCTTTGGCTTCAAGTGGAACAAATCAAGATTCGTGACATTTTCATATATATCGTTAAAACTCCTTTAAATAGTACTCCTTTTAATAATAAACATAATTATTTTAGTAAATAAATACAGTCGAAACAAGACAATTGAGGTCTAGTCACTCTTAATCCCAAATACCTCTGTAAGAAACCTCTGTAAGCGAGAATATTAACAATAATATTTCAATGGAAATCTCAAAACTCGCAAATCGACTTGAGTACCATGTTCCTCGAGTTTTATTAACCTCTATAAGTGCGAGTGACTACTAGTGTTGCCAGATCCGTTTTTCTAAATATCGGGACCTCAACGTAAAAAAATCGGGACAGAAAAAAAATCGTATATAGCTTATCTTAATATATATAAATCCAGTGTCATATGTATGTTCCCAGTGAACTCTTCACCAAGTCAACCGATTTCGATGAAAGTTGGCATTTTATGTGTAATTTGGTCTAACTTGAGATATAGGATAGTTTATATTTCGATTAATGGTCTTAATAATTTATAATTAACAATAAACTGATACATAAAGTTGTTGCATAATTAAAAAACAATTGTCACTTATGTCATTGTGATTGAAAATAAACAGCTTTTTCATGTTAAAACTGCATTTATATTTTATTAATAATGCAACATTTTATACGAACAACGAGAAGTAACGATACTTTGAAATCGAAGAAACGTCAACTACGAAACAATCGAATGTGCGTCTTCTGCGGAGGAGACTATCACGCTAATTTAGAAGAATGTCCAGTCAGAGGCAAACGCTGTAGGTTATGCGGGAAGAACAACCACCTCTCAAAAGTGTGCATTAGTAGCGGCAAAGCAATGCATAAACGAGACGCCTAGCACGACACAACACGTCTAGCGAATCTAGCGTCAATGAAAGCAGCCAAACATATCCAGTGAATAAAAAAGATTCGCCAACTAAGGTAATGATACCAACTAAGCGAAATGTTGTTTGGAAGATAAATGCGCACTACGTTTGATCTTCTTAAATCAAGCGTCAAGGAAGATCTTGACAGAGTTAGGTTATTCCAGGAACTCAGGCCATCAGTTAAAGAAACTATTCCACCAGAATATTCGATTGGAGACATAGTCTGGGTTAACAAATTTATAGGGAAAGGTTCTGAACCAGGAATTATATCAAAACGCACCAAGACTTACTCCTATCAAGTTGGAATGAACAATGGAGTAATCAAACGGAAACACTCTGATTAACTTAGGCGAAGAGAAACTAACGATGAGAACAACGATGATAATGATGTCATTCGTAACGATAACAGTTTGGAAACGAAAAACGATACTGTGAGTAACAACAAGAAGCCGAAGAATTATTCCTATTATAGTCGTGGATCAAAACGAGGTAAGGGTGATGTCAATGATCATGTTTTACCGGACACGTTCACTTATCAACCTGGTGCATCAACTCAAATCACACAACAAAAGACTAGCCTCAACTTGAATAGCCTCAACTCAACTCTCAACATCTGCAGCATTAAACGAGGCACTACGTCGTTCCTCACGACGCGTAAACCCTTGCGCGTTTTGGATATTGAGCTTTCCTTTTTGGAGGGAGTAATGTTGTCGTATATCACAAAGTGAAGAGAAGAGTGCAATCTATGCACCAAAATACATGAACAATAAAGAATCATTAAAATATTTGATTTTATTTATTTGTTTTTCCTAATAAAAAATTGAATTAATAAAATCTAAAATCTGCTTATTTATTGCTTCTAAGGCGGAACAAAGTTCGCCAGGTCAGCTAGTACTTTATATAAAGGCCTTAACATAAAAACAAAAATATAATTATCTGTAAAAGGAACTTCTTTTCTCTGAGATCAATCACACAAATAAACAAAAATATATTATTCCTTAACTACCTATCTCGTCTAATATTTTCTTCAAGGAATCAACGATACACTAATAAAAACATAAATTAATTTTTATAGATACAATAATGAAAAAGCAGAATTTTGGGCGCTCTGCTCAGGGGTCCAAAAGCGGGACATCTGGCAAAACTAGTGACTACCCCCCAAACTTTCGCAAGTGAGAATAATATTCGGGTCCCTCGAATTATCGCTTATCCAGTGGGCTTATCACGAGTTTTAGTCTGGCTTTCGAATCGAGTTCGCTTCAAGCGATTTGTATGGAAATTTGATTGGAACTACAATATTTTAGATACTTTTTGTTAATTTTCGAACGTCTCGATCTTTCGTTCATTTGATAGATTGCTGGTGCTCATTAGTCGTTAGTAAAAATTCATGATCCCGATTGCTAACGGATCCGTTTTACTTGTGACAGCTCGATTCGAAAGCCAGACTAAATTCGTGATAAGCCCACTGGTCCGACTGTAGGTACTATTAACTAATTTAAAATTAATTCTCAAAGCCTACCTTGTTTATTTATATTCTTATAACAGTCTCATGCGAACACAATCACCAAACCGACCTTCACATCAACTAGGAAAAAAGTCTAATTACTAGATAGCAGGCTAGCTCCGAATAGCGAACGAGTGTTGCCAATTTAAAAATTATGTTACCCTATTATTATTGTTGGGAAAATTACCACGAATATTAATAGAACAATTGACAATTTTAGTCAAAATAAATACTATAATAATATTAATATATACAATGCCAATGACCGATTATCGATTTTATTTTGATTATTTTGAATGTGAACCCATGTATGATATATTAATTTAAAAACGTTCTTTTAAAAAATAGTTATGTTTGGATATTAAAAATCGAAAAAATGTACTGGACAAGAACAATAAATATAATATTCAGAAATAAAAAGTAAAAAAAAACAAATACTTTTAAATATATTATAATTAACCGAAGAACGTACTCTGCGTAATATACTACCAAAATAACTACACGTTACAACTACAGCCAAAATTACCCTATTTATTGGTACATTTTTGAATCTAGCAACATTAGTCAATTTGCCGCTTATTCACGCGACGGCCTTTGTGAGACATTATCATTTGTTTGTTTTGCTCCGAATCGTTGTTTTTTGTGTTTGGGAAGATGACACATGCTGACTGTTTGCTCTATTTTTGTTTATGCATGAGTCCATTCATCGCAATAAGCAAGGACGTCACTTCATCAGTGGCGAAGCGAGGGGTGTGTGTGGGGGGGGGGGGGGGAAATATGATATAGTTTTCGAAATTTCGTAAAAAATAATTATTATAAAGTGACCGAACTCCTTGATAGAAAGTCGCAATTAAATACGTATGCAAAAAAGGTATGAAAAACCGTTGCACTTAGTATTTCATATTTGTTGTTAGTAATTTAAAAATTTAATTTAAAAGTACGTACCAATTAAAAAGTAATTTAATCATTTTGAAAAACATACGGAATGATAATAATTTTAAAATTATAATAGCTCAAAAAAGTAATTCTGGATACATTTACCGAAAGCCACAAATAATCCTTCAAAGAGCCGCAGGTTGGCCACTTCTGTATTATACAACAATACATAACACTAACTAAATTAACAAAGAAAGAAAAAGAGATAGCTTAATAATACTAATGACAATAAAGAGAAATAAAAAACGTTTATTAGTTATTTATTAAAATCAAAATTATTTTTGTATTATTTTACTCTTCTGTACTATTAACATCACCGCTCACATCTCCCAAAGGTTAACTACATTAAAAGCATTAAGTTCGCCTTTTGTCATTTTTGGTACAACAAAGAATTCGTTATTATTAGTATAGACACTAAAGGCGTGCGCTTGCTCATCGTTAGACTCTACAATGGCTTCGGAAAGGCGTATGACGAAAAGAAGACCACAAGAAACTCGTCAAAACTTTACTACTTATATTTTGGGAATTAAATATGAATTAAAAATGTGAACTTAAAAATACAAGTTTAAACAACTGACATCTTAATTATAATTGTAATATTTGAATTAAGTGCGTACCTGATCAGTCAGAGATGTAATCTTTCTTATTGGCGAGGAATCTCGTGTTGTCGTACGGGCATTAGCAGCCACGATGAGGGCAAAAGCCCACACTAACAACTTCATTCTGAAACAAATGAAACATATAAAAACATTTATTGATATCAACCAGTAGTTCTTAACCAATAGTCCCTCAAAGCACCCGAAGTGGTCCCCGAAGTCATCATAACCCTTAAATGGACGATTTTTGTTTCACGTTTTAAAAAAATATATTTGTGTAATAGACATGTATTACTGTCTAGGAAAAATGAGTAAAAAAATCTAGACATGAATTTACTATACTTTTTTTTTGCAATAATGTGAGTGTTGTTTAAAAACAACATTGTCCATTTAAGGGTTAAATTTATTCGTGTAACTATAGCCTATAACAGGGGTCGTCAACCTTTTTTGGCCGCGGGTCAAAATTAACCAAAATGTGAGTATTAAAGAGACGTTTGGGGTTAGAGATATTTTCGTATTAAAACAGCATTTTAATAAATAATAAGATATATTTTATTAAGAAAATACAAACATAGTTGAATAAACTTTCTCTACGATATCAATGGCTCCCCTGATGTTGAACTTGAGACGTCAATTTTTTGGGAAAAAGAAAAAAATGTTTTTATATCTTATACTTTATTTTCGGAACTAGAGTGGGTCACTTGAAACTACCAAATGGGTCATTCGGTGACCCACGGATTATAGGTTGCCGACCCCTGATTTATAATTTCTTCTAAAATGAAGTAATACTTTCGTTAAAAAATATACTATTTCTATCATGGTGAGACAGTAATTTTGTTAAATAGTCCATAATCTCTAAAAGTTTAAGAACCACTATTATAAATATAATCTAAAATTATAAGATAACAAACAAACTCACATTCACATTTATAATATTAGTAGGGATAAGACAACTTACTAGCATTATTTTAAGATATTTCTAAATAATATTATTTATGTCAAATATATAAATTTGAATTCGATTTTCTTATAATGATATTTTGCGTTATTAATAGGAATATTGATAACTTACGATTGTAAGATCAAAGATCATTGATTTGAATTCAAGAGGAGACATGTTAAAGGAATTATGGAAGCGAACGAAGTATTAAACATATAAAAAACAGTGCAAACTCTATATAGCGACACTAAAGGGAGTTACGTCGTTATATGGAAAGAAGAAATATAGATTTTATTTGACTATTATAACACATATGTATTTACTAATAAAGTATAAAGAACGTACACAGCTGCAGTTCTTATTAATTTCAGCAACTTAGAAAGTACTGTGGGCTTATCACGAATTTTAGTCTGACTTTCGAACCGAGTTCGCTTCAAGCGATTTGTATGGAAATTTGAGCAGTGCCACCGCGTGCGGATTTGGAACTACAATATTTTAGATACTTTTTGTTAGTTTTCGAACGTCTCGATCTTTCGTTCATTTGATTGATTGCTGGTGCTCGTTAGTCGTTAGTAAAAATTCATGATCCTGATTGCTAACGGATCCGTTTTACTTGTGACAGCTCGATTCGAAAGCCAGACTAAATTCGTGATAAGCCCACTGTTTATTGCTTAATAATTATGTATTTTTGTCGTTATTTAGAGTGGGTGTGATGCTATATAAAGCCAAGAAAAGTCAAGTAATTTCGACGTTTTAAGGAGTGACGTTAAATGGAGTTTAAACTTTTTATGTCATATATATAGAGAGACATTTACCCACATTTCCAATAAAACAAATATATTATTAAAATTACCCATAAACAAGGGAAAATGGAACAATGTTTTGCTGACAACACTGAATCTAAACGATTAACATCGGATTATTTTAAATTGTTTTTATTAGTTGTTGAATATTTATACAATATCTTTACCCATATAAGGTTAGTGAATGGCATGTACTTTGTTTTTTATTTATTATATAAATCACTGGGACACATTAACACTAGAACTACCAACGGGTCAATATGACCGGTTTCAAAAATTCTTCACAAAACTTTTATGTACAACATTATTTATTATTTTTTGTAAACGATTCTGTTTTTTACAATTCTACAATCAATTTACATTGAATTATATTTAATACTTTGCAAGCACAAGTCATCCGGTCATTTTGACCGGTTAGTAGTTCTAGTGTTAATATAGTCGAATATATACGAAATTGTAATTTTGCAACGCGATTTAAAGTTGTAATTAATCATAGTTTGTTTGTGCAGATTCTTCATTGTTGTATTGTCTCAGAAACAAAAGAAGAAATATTCTTTTATTATTGTGTTTATATTTATTTATTTTTATCTTCTTATTTGTTTTACATCTTTATATTATTATTATTATGTGTATGTGTGTATAATGTTATTATTTTTGATTTTTTTTAAATGTTAGTCTTGATCTATATCTAATCCTTCTATATGCATATTTCTGCTGACCCTAAAGGTAAACTGGTAAAATGCAAAAAAAATGAAATAAAATAAATAAATTATATTTTAATAAAAAAAAATGTTAGTTCTGACTATATTAATTAGATCCGGCGATATATTTTTATAGTTATATATTGAACGAGGAATTGTATGTATAGTAATGAAATAAACACAACGCGTCTCAAAATCAAAACCATGTCAAGTCACAATTTCCAAGCGTTCTAAAACACGTCTAACATTTTATTCCAGTATCCAATTAGACATAAATTACGTGTTGCTTCTATAAATAATGACTAATAAATGAACTTACCTTGTTTTTTATCAATTTAATTGGCGTAAGCAACACAAAACTTAATTTTAAAACTGCGTAGGAGTCATGCCTTGGCGGCGACTAGAGCAAGTCTGTTTTTATACTCTACAATCTTTAATTGACATGTCAAATGTCAATTTATGACGCGGTGGGGCTGGAACGGAGAATACGTTCTTTTATATCATATAAATAAAGGCTAAGTAAATTAAACATTAAGTATTTGGGAAGAGATACATTTTTTCTTGAAATTAATCCCAATAATAATAATGATTGTTCAACAGGAAAATATATACAACTAGCTGTTGCCCACGACTTCGTTCGCGCAGTAATCCCTACTAATATTATAAATGTGAATGTGAGTTTGTATGTTATGTTTTCACGCAACAACTACTTAAACGATCATCATGAAACTTTGTACACTAGAAGTGACATATGATACTTTTTATTTATTAAAATATATTTTTACTATAATTTCCAACTGACTATAGTTTCAGCTGTTTGAAATCATATTGATTCATTTCTATTGAAATGATCTCTGATACTTATTTAATGACTTAAATGCGAGCGAAGCCGCTGGTAAAAGCTAGTGAAGATATAAAGTTTAATGATGTTTCATATTTCAACGACGCTTGCATTTTATGGCAATTTTTGGCAACCTTGTGTTACATTATTGTAATTTGAATAAGGATCGTTATTTTTTTCCTGTAATCTATATAGCCTATATTGATCAGTGATAATGTAGAATTCGAATGGTGAAAGAATTTTTCAAATCGGTCCAGTAGTTTCGGAGCCTATTCAATACATACAAACAATCAATCAAATGTTTCCTCTTTATTATATTAGTATAGATATATGCTTCGGTATAAATCGCCAATTAAAATAACATTATGACCTCCTTTATCTAACACATCATTGTAATTCTTATTAATTTATTTGTTTACGACAATTTTAGCAAGAAACACGTAGCAAGACACAGGAAAATCTGTTTTTATTACTTGAATACTGTTCAATTATACTGTAGGGTAAGCAGGAGAGGCACTTTAATACCAATTCTAGTCTAAAACAAAATAAACCAATCATATGCTTGGATCATTGTTGACGTGATATCTGACCAATGATAATAATCCATTGCAACTGTCTACTGTCACCTAGCTGTCATTACGTTCTGTTACACGCATTTATAAGTGTTTAAACTGAATATTTCATATATAAGTATATGCAACATATTACTATTTTATTTTGATTACTGTCTAATGGTTGTCATAATTATTACTGCATAAAATGGAATAAAATGTATTTAAGTAAAGATCACGTGATCACAGATCAAACTACACACGCGTAGTTTCTGAATACGGCTTAGCCTTGTATATTTAAATCCTTATAAATAAATTTGTTTACTGCACTAAACTGTTCTAATTGCATTACTAAATTTGATAATTATAGTTTAAAATTTGTATTGCATAAAGTATCTGCATGAACTGTCAAAGTGACAGTTCATCCATACAACAGCTGTCACTTTGACAATTTTAAGTACTTTAAACAATACTAATTGTTAACTACTGCGAATTTTAGAGCGTCATTGAAAGTTGTCGTTAAATGAAAGGAAGAAAAATCAATTTTATTTGACTGTTATAAGTCCAGAGGCGGCTCGTCCTAAAGAGCGCTGGTGCAGTGCACGCTCACGAAAATTACAGAAGTAATCTATATTTCTTCATAATACATACTATCTTTACATTACATTCATTCTATTCTACTATGCCTATACAATAGTATATTATATTACCTATATCTACGCCGCTGTAATATAAGTTCTGTAATTTTCGTGGGAGTGCACTGCACCAGCGCTCTTTAGGACGAGCCGCCTCCGATTATAACACATATGTATTTACTAATAAAGTATAAAGAACGCACACAGCTGCAGTTCTTATTAATTTCTGCAACTTACAAAGTACTGTTTATTGCTTAATAATTATGTATTATTGTTAACGAAAACGTATAAGTAATTTTGCCATGTTTTAAAGGAGATTACAAACGGTGATTATTAGTTATTTAGTAATAAAAATTGAAATATCTAACAAAGGATGTTATTGTTGTCAGCTCATGCATTGATTTATACGATAGTATATTTATTTATGGTATTGTTCACCGTATTTGATATTGAGATAGGTCCAGACAGGATGTAGTTTAAAATATACATTATGTTAAAAGTCTAGACGTGATTGATTTAGAAAAAATATATCTCTATTTATATTCTGTTTTAAGAAAAAAACTTTTGTCTTATATTCTTTAGCTAAATCTTATTTTTATTTGAATTCTATTGTATTTACTAACATTATATTGTACAGGTTATGATTGGCGAGTTTCTTGTGATTTTTTTTCGTCATATATCCAAGAGCCAGAAGGGCAGAAGCCATGGGGCGCTTGCCCCACCCTGGCTGTGACCTGTAAGGTACCAAATCAAATCTAAAAAACTTAATTATCTAGGTACTAACTACAATACCTAATATCCGTAAGAAAGTTCACACTCGACAGTCGTCAGTCGACACAAAAAAAATTACCGGGGTAAGACAGCGGGTTTAGTTTTCTAGTTACATATTATTTTAGGCTTCTGCCCCACTCTGACCCTATGGCTGGCTACGCCCATGGCAGAAGCGGATTGTGAATTTGTGGGCCCTGGGCTAATACTACTTTGTCTATTGTTTTTAATGACAGCTGGAGCCCTTGGTATACACGGAGCCCAAAAAGCCGCTAGCTAGATCCGCCGCGCGCCGCTGCCTAACGAAATAAAGTTTTTTGATTTGATTGTAACTTTCCCATAAAAGCTTAAAAGGAACGAGGGAGGAAATGTTTTGTATATTGATAATTATAAAACATATCAAAAACAATAGTGCTCAAGAATTAAAAATGATAATTTATTTTTATTATCAATTTTTTTCTCTCCCCTCTTCCTTACATCTATTTGATTCTTGTTCTTTATTTTTATGTATTTTTATAATTTTATTAGTAGTGTAGTATCAATCCCTTTATCACCTTGAGCATGCCATCCTATCCTATAATTAAAATTTCATTTAGTTTATATAATAGTAGTCCTTTTTATAATATGTAGTTATAATGTAGTTTTGTAGGTAGGTGAATAAATAAATAAATATAACTCGCTAATCGTATTTCACTCGACAACGACATAACGACCATCACAGACTCGGCTTAGCTGCTGTTCATTTGTTTTTTCTTTTCAAGATGGCCGCCGTGTTTAGCAAATAATAGTCAAATGCATGACTTTTAGTTTATACAAAATTATTAAAATTTTTTGTTCAAAAAGAGTACACTTTGCAAGTACTTCATAGGTGAAAAAAAAGAAGAAAAAATGATAAAAGCTTTATTTTCTTTTAAAAACATTTTCTTCTTCGGAGTGGATTTTTTTTTAGCTAAATGAGGATGTTCGTCTAAAGCTGCGTCTCCTGCTCCTGTTTCTTCGAAACATTAGACAAAAACATTGAAACATTGGGGCGTGGCCGTACACATTTTTGTATTCGTACACAATGTTTCAATGTTTTTGTCTAATGTTTCGAAGAAACAGGAGCAGGAGACTCGGCTTAATAATGTAGCCACATCCAAACAACTTTCATTTTGCATATTAAATTTGACTGTTCAGACGCCCTATATATAATCATTCCCTAGTGAAAATACCCTTTCAACAGCAGCATTAATAATTAATTAATAAAATAATCTAAAGTAGTGTTTTAGAAATACAAATGAGTATAAAATTATACAAATGAGTACTTTCAGAGTACAGGATTTGAAAAGAGTACCGTTTGCGAAAAAAAAGAGTACAAAACTCAGTAAATGAGTACAGTTGGTCACCTTAATTAAAAGTTTATTTACGACGATATTAATAATAATAAAATATCAATACATATGTAAATAATATAAAAATGTACATATGTCTACGAATAAAAAAAAAACGCCTGAAATAAAAGTAAAGACAAACAAAATCATTTAACTAAATCTTTTGTGTTTCAATTAATAGCTAGACTGCTTTAAAAGCAATAATCCGGCTTAATTGTAATCCGATGTATTGATCACTTCTCAAAAATTAGCTAAACCATACAAACAGATTAATATATTCAACTGATAATAATACTTTATTTATATATTTAAGTGTATACTTAAAAGACTCATTGGTGGTTCCCAAACTTTTCTGTGGGATTTATACATAATTACGGACATTAGGTTAGGTAGAAGGAAAGGAATTTCTGATAATAATAATAAATATGTAGTAAGGGGTCATTCAAGTATTACGTAAGCGCTTGAGGGGGGCGGGGGAGTCTTTGCTTTGCTTATTTTTAATCACATGGTGGGGGGGGGGGGGGTGTCGATATCGTGATTACGTCAGCAATTATATCAATAAAAAAAAGAATACATTAAAAGAAAAATGCATATAGGTACCAATGATTACGTAAGCATGGGAAGGGGGGGGGGAAGAGGTTTGCTTACTTTTGCTGACAAGGGGAAGGAGGGGGGGGTAAATAATTGTCTGCTTACGTAATACTTGAATGGCCCCTAATATAAGTTTAAACAGAGATACTAGTACAATGAATCTGACTTGTCTTTCTATGACTGACACAGGAGGACTGTCTCTGTACAAGTCCCAAAACCGTCGCACGATGTCACACGAGGCAGTAATAAAACCACACTTATGGATACCCATGTCGAACCACATTTCATTTTGCACATGTGACCAAATGCTCCGATGTTCTTAAACAATACTAACGTCATCTAGTGACACATTTGAACAGTCTCAGTTTCGCCATAATGTAGACCAGTGATTCTCAATCCAATTCAATTCAATGGCGTGGTACATTTGTGTGCAACGAAATACTAAAAGTGTGTCGGCAAATTTTAGATATATTATAATAATGTTAATATTATTAAATAATGATTAGAGATGTGCCGATTATGACTTTGGCCGACTAGCGGATTAGTCGGTTGTAAATAAGCCGACTAGTCGGCCGACTAATCGGCCAAGCCGACTACGGTTTAGGGGATACCCGTGACGCTTCGTTTACAGCTGATTCGCTACTCACTACTGTCACTACTGACATGTGGACAAATATAAATAACAAAAAAAGTTTTTTGAGTTTTACAGCTCACTGGTTTGACGATAGTTTCAAATATCATCACGCAGAATTGCAATATATGTCATTAAATATTATGTTAATTTGTTTTCTAATTAAGATACTAATTTTGTTTGATAAATGTCATCAATATATTTTCTTTACAAGGAAGTAACACATACATTTTATTGAGAAATATACACAAAGTAAGAAGCCGGATAGTCGGCGCTTTTTACTGATTAGTCGCTGACTAGTCGCCGACTACGATAGTGGCCGGATAGTCGGCTTTACCGACTAGTGGCCGACTAGTCGGAACATCTCTAATATTTTTCTTTGTGTGCCGCAATAAAAAAAGGTTGAATCACTGATTTAGACTAAGGAGTTCTTGTTTGGTATCAGAGGCGGCTCGTCCTAAAGAGCGCTGGTGCAGTGCGCTCCCACGAAAATTACAGAAGTAATCTATATTTCTTCATAATACATACTATCCTTACATTACATTCATTCTATTCTACTATGCCTATACAATGGTATATTATATTACCTATATCTACGCCGCTGTAATATAAGTTCTGTAATTTTCGTGGGAGTGCACTGCACCAGCGCTCTTTAGGACGAGCCGCCTCTGTTTGGTATATTATTTCAACTGAACATTTGGAGTCGAAAATATGGTATTGAATAGTTTATATATATATGCCTGATATTGTATCTGTAGGAGAACAAGTGGACTGTATATGGAATATAGAAAATAGGTAAATAGATAACAAAATGTACTTAAGTTGCGGAGAAAGAAAAGACAGGACTCACCGCCCGCGCGTATAATTAGTCACTAGTTGATCCCACGGCGTCCTCGTTCAACGTCGAATATTTAAAAAATTGCCTTTCTTTGATTGGCACGGGGTGCGGGTGAGGAGAGGACAGCGGGGAGCGGGAGAAGAAATTTAAAGTGTAATTGGCGCGAACAGTATTCATGTTATAGGATGACCATCATTTTAATAATTAATATTAGGAATTTAAAAAGAATAGACAGTGAAAAAACTTTATTAACAGATTTTTTAACTTACAACATAAAAAGTCCCGCTTTATTAAAAAAAAACATTGTCAACCTAATACGGAAGAAATTATATAGGTACAGATAGAAGGTCAACGACACAAGGTAGTCGAAACTGTGAATTAATTTTAAAGGAATTACTTAAATTTGTGGACCTACATTCTGCCACGTTCACTAATATGTCCATAAAATATGCTGTTGTCCTTATTCCTTCTTCTCCAGTGGCCTGTGAGCTTATCACGAGTTTAGTCTGGCTTTCGAATCGAGATGTCACAACTAAAACGGATCCGTTAGCAATCGGGATCATGAATTTTTACCAACGACTAACGAGCACCAGCAATCTATCAAATGAACGAAAGATCGAGACGTTCGAAAATTAACAAAAAGTAGTTCCAAATCCGCATGCGGTGGCGCTGCTCAAATTTCCATACAAATTGCTTGAAGCGAACACGGTTCGAAAGCCAGACTAAATTCGTGATAAGCCCACTGGTGTAAAGCTGCATTGGAGGTCCATGAGCGCTGACGACTGGAAACCAAGTATTTCCAGTCGTCATCACTATGCCGGCTCCAGTAGATGCCTCTTCACGCTACGCTTGAAGGATCTTAAATTATAGAATTGAAGAAAACACATGGCAAGGCAGAGCACTCCACATCTTAATTGAGCAACTTGAACATTGAATTTAAAATTCGAAACGGTAAAAAGATACATTTATAGAATTTAAAATGGTCAACTTGGAGCACATTCAAGCAGGCATAGTAAAGGTGACTGTTGTATATGTACATCTGTCTAAGGGAGTGATGCTCAACCTTTTTTTTATAAGGCACACAAAGAATGAGATAAATTTAATTTTTCAAAAATAATATTAACATTATTATATATGTAAAATCTTAGAATTTCATAGTACACAAAAGTGCCACGGCACATGGTTGAGAACCAGTGGTCTTTAGTAGCAGTTGCCTCCACTCATAGACCACACTCTAGCTTAACATCAGGTGGAGGAACTATGCATAAAAAAACCTAACCTCAAATTTCAGTAATAATTTTTTTAAAGGAAAAATAAAACAAAATATATGCTCATAAATCACTATATTTCTTTTTTATAAGAATTCTATAAAAAAAAATTCACTACATCACATCTTTAACTGCATCTAGAAACTATTTTTCTTTCTAAATAAAAAAAAATTAAATAATAATATTTAAAAAAAAATAAGAGATACAAAAAGACTCATTGCATCTGGACTGGGGAGACAATCTGTATATTGCCAGGTCCCATTAACATAGTAAGATCTAGAAATCACAATTTTACAGGAGAGCTATTTTAGAAGCCCATATTAAGAAACGACGCTCGAGTGTATTTTGAACTGCAATCACCAGATCAATACTCGAGCGTAGAATCTAGAGACTCAGAATTTATGCTCAAATACAATCATAGAATAAAGTTTGAGCGTCGTTTTTGAATATGGAACTTAAAAGTTGTTATTGTGCATAGTTTGTATGATAAATAATAAATCTTAAACTAGTTCTAAATTTAAAAATATTAAAAAAAAAGCATCAGCACCTGATTGGTGGGTTTAAACATGTGATTTTTTCAAGACCAGATAGTGATGTACTAGATATTATGTATCAATTAATATTTATTTATTTGACAATAATTGATTTTATATATATTTAATGTAATTTATTGTAACTTGTACTTGGCTGCTCAGCTGTGTAATAAATATTTTATATAAGAAAACCCTATGTCCAGATGTATGTGTGAGTCTATAACATTAAAAATAGATCAAATAGATGAAAATAATGAATGAAAAACGTCACAAAACAAAAAATGACTAAAATAAATCGAATTACGTTATATATGTTATGTATTTTGTAAATATAAATGTACTTTTTTTATTTTAACAGCTTAATCAAGTCACAGTAGAAGAAACTAAAGTCTTATCCTTAATTATTCCGTTTAAAAACCAGACAAGAAACATTTAACATAATCCAGTTAATACAACTATAAAATTACACTAAATGAAGCTACAAATGACATCCAATACTTAATATTATTATATCTGTTGTTGAAGTGAACAAGCCACTATTACAGTTGCTGCATATTGTATTATTAAGTATAATTGTATTTTGACAAGTCCAAGCGTTCCACTAAGAACTTACTGTCAAAAACTGACATTTCAACTTACGTTTAGAAATTGCAACGTTTTTCATTTAGAATAATAATGTATGATTTAAATTTAATTGTATTGTTTATATAATAATAATAATAAATCCAATATATGTGTTTTTTTTTATATTTTTAACGAGTTGTATAATTGTAGTTTAAACTGTTTTTGAGATACCTCTGTTACCTTATAACAGTTAATAGTAGCTCGTTTTATTGTTATTGTATATATTTTTTCAATTCAAAAGGGACACTATTATAGTTAAACTTACTAAAAAAAAAAACAAATGCTGAGATCTAATAATTTATGCTAAGTCCAATTTCCACTGAAATACTTTTGATTGGTTAATAACTAGATACGAGTTAAGTTAGTGCCATCTACCGGGTACTAGTGGAAAATGAAGACGCAACGATTAAAATAACAGTCGATTTCGAACTAAAAGAACGCATAATTTAAACGGCTTACGGTTCGTAAATACAAAACGGGACAGCATAGAGCGTAATAAATATGTTTTTGAGCGATGGTGTCGAGCTCGGAGTCGTTCCATTTACATCTTTTTACAAAGTCAAATACGTAAAACAGTATTGGCTCCAAATCTCCGCTCCCTCTTGGATCCGTTACTCAATTGTTTTATTCAAGCCGACCACACACTCTGTACGATTTATTCGAACGAACTAATATTATTAATTAGACGTCTTAGGTGTCATAAATTACGTCAAACGAATTTCATATTTTTTTTAACTCAACACCTAGTGACAATTTTATATCTAGAAATTATTAAATTTCTGTTCCACTTAAGTTATTTTATAACTAACATAGGTATGAAAATTAACCAAATAATCTTTTAATACTTGGATATATTATATTTTCAAATGTGACGTCACGAAATTTGGACCCCCCCCCCCCCCCCCCCCCCCCAATCCAGTTCCAATTTATTTACGAGGCCACAGGGGACCAATTTGATTGTTAAAGGGGGCAATTCGAAAATGGACACAACACGAGTTTAACCCTTTCGCTCCGGGCCATTTAAATGCAATACTAGATTTGGGTGCCAAATTTAACGAAAAAAGCAAATTCTTAAATAATTGCGGTAAATAACTATTAGGTATAATTTCGCTTGACGAGACTAAAATATCAACTGGGTGTTTGGTTACATAAGGGGAGGCATAAGAATTTTAGAAAAGCTAACGTGGGGGAGGGTACAAAAAAGGTTGGGAAACGCTCCACTATGCCGGTTTAAAGAGTTTGTCTCTAGTGGTTTTATGAATAAATAAATGTATAAAGTGTGTGGCTTGCTTAACAAACAAAAGGTGTCATGTTTTCTTTTCGTATCTTGTTAGAATTGTAGATACATACTTATTGTAATTCAATTCATCAATATCGAATTCTACATGTATAATATTTAGAATGGAAACATTCTATCGAACGGTTTATTGAATTGTAAAGTTATTTCTTCCGAAATTTTCTATTAATATCCCTTCGCAGATGTAACCTAAGAATTAGAAACTCAATATTAATGGAACTCTAAGGCTAATTCGGAATCTACGCACGAGAGTAGTTTGGTCTGAAATTTAGACAGAGAAAAGACAAAATGGAACCACACCGATAAAAGACACGAGTAACCTAAAAATACGTCTACAATCTGTTCAGCATTTTCTTGGAATTAAATACAATCCAAACGTGTCTTTGGGTAAAGCGACACACGCGGGCTTTTGGCGCAACTCCTCCAAATTTTCAGCCGCAAATTCGAATTGCTGCATCAAATTCGCGAACATTACAAAGCTCATCGTCTTTACCAACGATTGGCCGATGCACGTGCGCTTGCCTATGCTGAAGGGAAGAAAGTGCGGTATATTACGTTTAACGCTAACGACCTCATTCTCGTTGTCAATCGCTTTAATAGATCCCGTTCGCTCGCCATCCGATTCCATTCCAGAATCACATAACGAGGTCCGTCTGGTTCTAACCTTACTCCTTTCTAAAAACCTGGATGGATCGAATTTTTCCGGTTCCTCCCAATAATTCTTTGACATGTTCAATTCGTAATTGTTTATGAATACAACAGTGCCTTTCTCGATTGCGTAACCAGACACATTAGCAGGCTCAGTCGCCACGTGAGGCACTATGGGTGAAGAGGCATATCTTAAACATTCTAGGATAGTGGCTTCGGTATATGGAAGACGATCTCTATCTAATAAAGTAATAGGACGTTTCCCTTTTGTTATGGAGTCAATTTCTGCTCGAATTTTCTTACCGACTTCCCCATCACGCACTGTTGCAGCGAGACAGAGCATAACAAGATTACCAACAGACGAATGACCTCCTAAAAAGTCTTCCAGCATAAATATGATTGTGTTTCTGTCAACTGTCGGGTCTTCATGCAGAACTTTTAGCAGACCATCAAGGAAATCCTTTTCCGGGCCTTCGAAATCCATGTTGATTTCGCGCTGCTCAACAATTCTCGAAAGGATAAACGAACGAATGTCCTGGGACCAGGAAGACAGTTTATTCATATGCTTCTTGTAGAACGGAGCCAGCCATGGTAGGAAGTCGACGGCATATCCCTGATTGATTTCCCAGAATATTTCATCAAAATGATCGACTATTTTCCTAAAATCTGTGTCGTTTTCATCAAATCTAACATTGCACATGTAGTGCGTGAACATGTTCATTGCTGAGGCCATTAAATACGGCTTCAATTTGATTGCGGAGTCATTGGCTCTTGTGACGTTATGGAGTGTGTTGGTAAGTTCTGTTGATTCGAATGTGGCTACGGAACCTATTCTGGCGTAGTTGTCGGTGTGTTGCCGAGGGCCGCAATGGCGTCGGGCCAAGTTGCGACGCCGAAGCTGCAGATTCGACCAATCACAGAGCGCCAATGCTGTTAACAAGGAAATATATAGGTTACTTGAGTATTATAAGCTTCACATATAATTAAAAAAACAGCAGTAGCTATTCAAGGAAAACAATAATTTTCTTTATATTATTATGAATATAACTTGTTAATCGTATTTCACTCGACGACGACATAACGACCATCACAGACTCGGCTTAGCTGCTGTTCATTTGTTTTTTCTTTTCAAGATGGCCGCCGTGTTTAGCAAATAATAGTCAAATGCATGACTTTTAATTTATACAAAATTATTAAAAGTTTATTTACGACGATATTAATTGATGTACATTTATTTATTCAGATAAAATATAATTTTGATAATACGATATAACACATGATTGGTTATTTATTTGTTTTTTCAAATAATCTCAGATGTTTACATAATTTTTAAATATTTTTGTCAATGGTTTTATATAGTAATAGTTTATTATGTCCTAACAGGTCTTTACATTCGGAAAACAGCCCTAGAAATAATAAAATTGTAATGTACACGTCAAAAAATAAATAAATTGATAATTAGTAATCAATTAATTATTCGAAACCAATTCGAAACGTCAAATTATAGGTATTTTAAATGACTACAATAAAGTTTCAAGCTAATACTTATTCCACATGCGCGAGCGCCCATATTATCTCGAGGATTTGAACCGGCGACCCATAACACATAAATCCAATGTCGTGCCGATCGCGTACGGTCCGCAGAACACAAAAGTAATCAATGAAAAATAAACGTAAACAAAAAAAAACATAACATATGGATTTGAAATGAAAAGTCATAAATTTGAGATAATTACCACGTTGCCATGGCAACCAGAGCGTGAAACTCACGATCGAGATGCGATGGAACGATCTTTATTCTTACGTAGAATGAAATGTTAGGTTTTAAAACTGGGAGAACACAATTTGATGGTATTACAAAAATTAAATGTAAAGACAGTTTTCAACTTTGGGAATCACTGCTCTAAACTATTTTATTTAAGGAGTTTGGCAATTCTTCACAAACTATAGCTTCTATAGTATAAGTTGTAAAAGTAGAAACTAGACCTTTTTCGTAAGATATACAGGGTGGGGCGCGGGAACATCCCACATTTCAAAAACTATATGAGTTGTCGAAAAAAAACATTTACCAGAAATTTAGTGTAGACCCTGTTGGCCTAACTTTACAGATCCAAGACATCAGGAACACTAGCAGACAACGATACTGAGATTTTTTATAATGTGGGAGGTTGCCGCGCCCCACTCTGCACTTTATAACGTTAAACTCCTTCCTTTATTAATTAGTACGTAATCTGATTTTTTATAGAGGTCCCATTATAAGAATCACCTGCATGAGCTAACTGACCTAATCTATTAAAATACTGACCTATTCGAACTGAACCTGACCTCACATTACATTGAACTATTTGCAACTGGATCTAACAGTACACCTTTGAGCAATTAATTTTATAATAATCATTACAGCTTCTGTTACTAAAAGAATCCCAATTAGATTACATACAGTGTAAACTCTGTATAACAACATTTAAGAAAGAGTGACGTCGTTAAATGGAGAGAAGAAAAATCAATTTTATTTCATTATTATAACATTTATATCACATACTAGCTTTTACCCGCGGCTTCACTCGCATTAAATAAGTATCAGAGATCATTTCAAATAGAAATGAATCAATATGATTCCAAACAGCTAAAACTATAGTCAGTTGGAAACTATAGTAAAAAATAAATTATTATTTTTTAATAAAAAGTATCCTATGTTACTTCTAGTACCTCCAAAAATATGTGTACAAAGTTTCATAATGATCGGTTAAGTAGTTGTTGCGTGAAAACTAAACAAACAAACTCACATTCACATTTATAATATTAAGTAGGGATGTGTTTACTAATAAAGTATAAAGAACGCACACAGCTGCAGTTCTTATTAATTTGCTTAATAATTATGTATTGTTGTCGTTATTTAGAGTGGATGTGATGTTATATATAACTAACTAAAGTCAAGTAATTTGGACGTTTTAGAGAGTGAGTCGTTAAATCGAGTTTATTAACACGCTTTTATTAGCTTGGGTTGTATGTATGTATGTATGTAACGGAATCTTTGAGCATAATTTTCACCAATTTCCAGAAGTCTGATTAATTTGAATCTTTGCATACGTATTAAGGATCGATGACAATGCAATAATTTAATAACAGTTTCCCATTATCCTTATTAGGACCGCCAGGATTTATAAATTCTTTTGTAGATCCTGTGTAGTGGAGTAAAAGAGATAAAGCTAGCGCGCGTGTTTTTTTAGTTTTTTAAACTATTTAATATTATTTTGTATTTATTACATGAGTTTCGAATGGATATGTAACCTGCTAAAACTACGTAACAGCTGTGGGCTTATCACGACTTTAGTCTGGCTTTCGAATCGAGCTGTCACAAGTAAAACGGATCCGTTAGCAATCGGGATCATGAATTTTTACTAACGTCTAACGAGCACCAGCAATCTATCAAATGAACGAAAGATCGAGACGTTCGAAAATTAACAAAAAGTATCTAAAATATTGTAGTTCCAAATCCGCACGCGGTGGCGCTGCTCAAATTTCCATACACATCGCTTGAAGCGAACTCGGTTCGAAAGCCAGACTAAAATTCGTGATAAGCCCACTGTTATCAACTCCGCCGCAAAGACCAGACTGAAAATTTGCATGTCTAAGAATGTGGCATGATCACGCATAAAAAAATTGCTTAATTGCGTTTAAATAAATTGAACATTTTTATTTCATTAAAAAAAATGATGTCATACTTTTGAATTTGCAAATAATTTTGGCGCCACGTTTAATCTATATCTATACTAATATTATAAAGAGAAAAGATTTGTATTTTTGTATGTTTAATACGAATTAACTCAAAAACTACTGGACCGATTTCTAAAATTCTTTCACCATTCGAATGCTACATTATCACTGATCAATATAGGCTATATAAATTACAGGAAAAAAATAAGGGTCCTTACTAAAACTACAATAAAGTAACTCAAGGTTGCAAAAAATTGCCATAAATTATCTTTCATCGCTTTTTCTAAAATTCTAAATGTTTAAAAAATAAATGTCCACCCGTGCGGAGCCGGGATGGGCCGCTAGTATTTAATAAGTAAGTTTTATCTGCACGTAAATTCAATTTCATTAGTAATTATTTAAAATCATATGTTATTAATTCTATTAAAATAATCGGAATTAATATTTTTGTTGAACTACCTTCATAATATAATTCTCCATCTCATGTAAATTGCTTTCTGAGATACTCAATACAACAACGAAGAATCTACACAAACAAACTATGCACAATGACAAGTTTAAATTGCGATTTTGTAGATAACTTATCAAGTTAATAGGACTCGACGCAGTTGCGTAGCTAGGTAACCAAAGGCCCTGGGACAAAAAATAAACTAGGGCCTAACTAAACTATATATTATACTAAACTAAGAATACAGGGGAGTTCCCCGCAAGTTTCAAACAATGATGTTCGAGACTTCTTGGGAATTCCCCTGTATTTTTTGCCATTATTAAAGTCGCGTTCCTGGAATTTGGTTTGTTTATATCCTGAATATGGTAAAAATATTGACTAGTTCAATTTATAGTTTGAACGTCAGGGTCCTAGGGGCCCCCTGGGCAGAGGCGGCTCGTCCTAAAGAGCGCTGGTGCAGTGCACTCCCACGAAAATTACAGAAGTAATCTATATTTCTTCATAATACTACTATCCTTACATTACATTCATTCTATTCTACTATGCCTATACAATAGTATATTATATTACCTACATCTACGCCGCTGTAATATAAGTTCTGTAATTTTCGTGGGAGTGCACTGCATCAGCGCTCTTTAGGACGAGCCGCCTCTGCCCCTGGGGTTGGGAGCCCCGGGGCACTGCCCCATCTAGTCCCTTAGTAGCTACGCCACTGATTCAATGAATCAATAATAATATGTATGTATCTTAAAAATGTATTAATTTGATTCAATGACGTATTATAATTATGTAATCAATTTTGTCAATAGTTTTATGCAGTAATAGTTCGTCGTGCCCTAAGAGGGAGTCGCATTGACTAATAAATAATAATCCTTGTATAATGTGATATGCAAAACAAAAAAGAATTTGTTATTATTTAAAAAGATGTAGTTTAGTTGGTGTTCTATAAAAAATTAAATCAATATAGAATGAAAAAAGAAAAATTATTAATAAAAAAAACAATAAAAAGTCGTTATTTTTGTTTTTGTTTTGTTTAATTAGTTAAATTCCAATTTTAAAATAGCTTCGTAATTTTTTTGTTTTGTTTTTCTGTTAATCGTGCTCAGTAATATCGTTAGTACAAATTGTTCACATAAGCGTTTTCAGTCGATATTTGAATTCCAAACGGTACAGTTTGGTTTTTTAGTTTAGTGATTGGAAAATTACAATATGGAGATCGAATCATTTTTTAATGTAAGTTTTTTTAATTAATTTATATCGTAATTATTAAATCATATGGTTCGATTACGACTTCATAAAAACAATTGAAATATCGCACAAAATCGCAATTTAAAGTTGTCATTGTGCGTAGTTTGTTTGTGTAGATTCTTCGTTGTTGTATTGAGTATCTCAGAAAGCATATTATGAAGATATTATATAAACAAAAATCTGGTAATTCAGTTAGTTCGTTAGTTTTTTAGTTAGTAAAAATGAAATTATTTATTATGCTTTTTGCATTCTATGTGAAAGATCGTCATATCACAGAAGGCGTATGTGGCTTTTTGTAGCTCATAAAGCAGCGATTCTAAACCTTTTTTTTTTGTTGCGGCATACTGTTAACGATTTCATAATTTGACGGTACACAAAGAAAAAGATAAGTTTGAAAATTTTTAAATTATATTATTTAATAATATTAAAATTTGGCGGCAAAGTTAGAATTTCGTGGCACACAAAAGTTGGGAATCACTGTTTTAAATAATTTTTTTTGCTTTATTACATATTAGTAAATATACGGATTTATTTTAAAAAAATCTTTTTATATATTTTCCACATTTTTTTTCTTCTTGAAATTTTTTTTTCTATATTTTGAAGTTTCATACTAGGTTTTTTACTAGGATCTATGTGTGTAGGTATTAAAATGTAGTTTCTTATTGGTTTACAAATCGAATACACGACATTGTCAGAATTGTCTTCATTAGACATCTGAGGTTATCTATATCAATATTATAAAGAGAAAAAAGATTTGTATTTTTGTATGTTTGCAACAAATTGTCTCAAAAACTACTGAACCGATTTCAAAAATTCTTTCACCATTTGAATGCTACATTATCACTGATCAATATAGGCTGTATAAATTACAGGAAAAAAGGATCCTTACTAAAATTACAATAATGAAGGTTACCAAAAATTGTCATAAAAGGCAGGCGTCGTTGAAATATGAAACATCATTAAACTTCATAGTACTTTATATCTTCATTACTACGCGAACGAAGTCTGGAGTAACAGCTAGTTTAATATAGGTTATAATTGTCGATCCTTGTTGTAAAAGTAATTAACAAAAAATGCACTTACAATTATTTCGATCTCCTGCGAACAGTTGATGGAACCTCAGAAAGTCGGGTCGTCCTCCGAAAAATTTCCCATTCTGGTTCAAAACCTCCCGAATTAACTCTAAATTGTTAACAATGACACATCGCGTAGAACCCAGGGTTAGTTTGAAAATATTGCCGTAGGTTTTTGATAATTCCGTGAATGCTTGAAACGGCGACTCGTGTCGGCCAAGAAGATGTAAATTGCCCCAAATCGGAAAAGAGAATGGCCCGGGAATCGTTCTTAGGTCGTTTTTGCGCGCGCCATTTTTCGTCAAAGAAAAACATTTGAACGCGATTAGCAGAACGACAGCGATTAAAAGGAACACACTCATTATGTTTATTCCCTCGTTTTTGTTTGGGGATTGTTTTATTGATTGTTTTATACGAGTGGTGAGCGCCGATTTTTGGGGGCTTTTTTGGCGACTTCGCCGTCCCTGCGCGAAGACAGAAGTGGCACTGCGCTGCAAAATTGACGCGCCGCCGTTTTTATACAATATCTTCTTATTTACATATTTATATTGAAGTCTGTTTTGCTCTAGTGCGTTCTACATGAACTTTCAACATCATTTGTGCTATAAAAATTAAACAAATTGACAATTTATTTTTATTATTTCTTGGCCAAGGTTTTAAGGTTAACGATCTACTTAAAAATGCTGAATCGTAATTATAAAAATTAAGGTTGTTTTTTTTCTTAAATCTTTTAAAACTATTATCTGCTATGAGGTATCTCAAAGACAGTTCATTCTACAACTCGAGTGTTACAATCAAACATGAGCTACTATTAACTGCTATAATGTGACAGGTATCTTAAAATCAATTACAATACAACTCGACAAATAAAAGAAAAATATTAACACATTAATATAAACACGTAAACACATTATCTAAATTTTTAGGTCAGCGTTACCATTGTTGACGTAAAACTGTTTTAGTATTATTTTAAAATATAAAGATTACACTAGTTTACAAATTAAAATAAAAGTCATGTCCTTTCAATGTATTTAGTAGTAATAACTAAACGCAAACATATATTTATTTTATTTCTATCACGTCGATAAATCAAGTTCTTATTACATCTTATTTTCAAACTACCCATAAGTTGGTTTCGATTTTATTTTAAAATTTTGATACTGTGTAGTGTTTAGTTAAATAAATATTTGTTTTTACAATGTCAAAAAGGTTGTGTAAAGTACATCCTGATCGTTTTTGTTATGTGTGTGGTGAATTTATAATATCTAAAAAAGGATATCCCATAACGGAATCACTTAAAAATGCATATTTTGGTTATTTCAAAATGACGTGTTAGATTTTTTAAATAATTTTTCTGAAACTCAGTGCACCTCAATTGTTAAGAAAAAAAAAACGTTTCATTTGAAGGACAAAAACCTTGTAAACCAGTGTAATTATTACTATTTGGAGTGAATTTATTTACGTCGACATTAGAATAATAATAATAATAATAATAATAATAATAGAATCCTAAGGAAGCATTAAGATATGAGGTAATTTAATCGAAATCGCAATTGTATGCATTTCAGATAGTAGTTGATGATCATCTGGTTTTCAAAATTACCCTCAAGCATAGATTCACTAATTAAAGTTCAAAACTACAAACATCACTCAGTCGTACGAAACAAAATAGACCAATCACACGCTTGAAATATTGTTGACCAATGATAATAATCCATTGCAACTGTCTACTGTCACTTAGCTGTCATTACGTTCTGTTACACGCGTTTATAAGAACTCAATATAAATAACAGAAAGAAAATCAGTACAAATTAATGTTTAAACTGGATATTTGATATATAAGTATATGCAACATATTACTATTTTATTTTGATTACTGTCTAATGGTTGCCATAATTATTACTGCATAAATTGGAATAAAATGCACTCAAGTAATGATCACGTGATCACAGATCAAACTGCGCTCGAGCGTTTTTTCGGAATACGAGATTTAGTACCCTCGCATTTTTTTAAACAACCAATTGTCGTAGAAGATACAGTTTCTGTTTCTTCTATATATCCTCATATTTTTCTTTTATTAATGGCTTCAGATATCTATTAAATACAATTCTGCCAATGTCGAGTATTCGAGCTATAACCCAATAAGAAATTATAAAATTTTATTTCACACGTAAAACCCTCATGTCAATAAAAATCTTTTCCCAATCACTATGATACAAAAATACCATATATCAATATAGTTTATTATTAAAATAAAGTACATTCAACTTTGTCGAAAATAAATTAGTCCATTGATTAATTTATATAAAACAAAAAATGTTGACCTACCTGCAATTTTTCTAGTTATAAATCATAAAAAAATTTAGCTGGTAGATAATGCCGACGGCATTAAGCTCGCCTATGTAATAATTTTTTTATGCAATAAAGAATTTTTTTTTGTATTAGGTTCTAAAACCTGTATTATTAAGGACCCTGGCTACTAACTAAATGTATAAAATAAAAGAATATATTTTAAAAAAATCCTGTAAGTAAAAGTCCAGTCTGATTAGATTACCAATTAGAAAATTTCATTTCATTTGAAACTACCTACGCTTTTTATGCCACCAATAACGGTGTAAACACACAAAAAAATATATAGAACACACGCATGTTTAGTGTACAGTGAGTAAAAAAAAAACAAATAAATCATTTTAAAATTATTCAGGAAGCTCTGCGAGCTCAAAAAAATCAATCAAAAAACCTCTCAATGCTCATGGACAGTCTTGGAATTGTTTTTTTTTCATGCAAATTTTTTAACTTCATACATTTGTTTTTCGTATATATTGTTGCTATGGAGACGAGAGACCAGTGGGCTTATCACGAATTTAGTCTGGCTTTCGAATCGAGCTGTCACAAGTAAAACGGATCCGTTAGCAATCGGGATCATGAATTAATTTTTACTAACGACTAACGAACACCAGCAATCTATCAAATGAACGAAAGATCGAGACGTTCGAAAATTAACAAAAAGTATCTAATATATTGTAGTTCCAAAACCGCACGCGGTGGCGCTGCTCAAATGTCCATACAAATCGCTTGAAGCGAACTCGGTTCGAAAGCCAGACTAAAATTCGTGATAAGCCCACAGTATATTATTTTTTCTTGGAATATAAATTTATATTGAAAAAGAAACTAAAATGTAAGTACGAACCTATCGGTGAGGAGCGGAACTAAAAAAGGCGTCCCATACAAAAGTTTTTTAACATACTTCCGGAATCTTACTCGTTAAGCGAAGCAATCTTAATTAGCTATCACAGAGTTCTAAACATCCATGTCGCTCGTTATGCGAGTTATTATTTTACATTATACAGTGCAATCTTGATATAACGATACTGAAGGAAATTAGAATATAATTCGTTATATCAAGTAATTTGTTACAATGAGGTTCGTTATACAGAGATTAAGTTGGTCTACGATTTGTTAAAAATATTAATTTCGGCTTTACGTAGGTATCGATCTGCTTTCCCTGTTATAGCGAACGATTTCGTTAAATAGAGGTAAATAATACTTTCTTTTTATGTTTTGCAAATGTATTCGTAATGTAAAGATATATTTCGAAAAATTCGTTAAATCGAGGAAATCGTTATATTGAGGGTAGTTACATTATAGTTACTCTGTATTTTGCTCGTTATGCGAGGTTCCATTGTATATTTATTGTAGTGTAAAATATATCAATCCAAAACTATGTACACACTTTATACGGTTTATAACAATTACATTATTATATCAATTTATACTAATATTATAAATAGGAAAGATTTGTATGTTTGTAGCGAATTGGCTCAAAAACTACTGGATGGATTTCGAAAATTATTTCACCATTCGAATGCTACATTATCACTGATCAATATAGGCTATATAAATTACATTAAGAAAATAAGGATCCTTACTAAAACGATATAACAATAAATCCTTAAATCCATCATTAAACTTCATAGTTTTATATCTTCATTACTACGCGAACGAAGTCGGGGGCAACAGCTAATATAATATACAGTTTAAACTCCATGTAAGCGTCGAAATCGCTTGTGTGAAATAAACTTTTTCTTTTCTAATTCAGATTTTTCTTCTCTCCATTTAACGACTACTCTCTATAACGCCATAAAATTATTCTGACATGTTCATATTGGAGATTAAATTACTGATTCCTATGTGCAGTGCTTTAGAAGATTAGTTATCATTTATTTGATTGTAAAAGAAACATCCATTTTGATAACCGTAATGTATATATTTTTTATTCGAATTGACAAGTGGTAGCATATAAAAAAAGACATATAAAATACTCTTTTTATAAATATAGCCAGTAATATAAACTACAGAACAACGAGTTCCAACAGTTCAGTTAGTTCTAAAATAATCACTATAAAACATAAACAAAAGAACCAGATCCTCTGACGTAATTATTTAGCATATTTCGTAAAATACTTTATTTAATTATTTATCAATGGCACTTTTCGTTGTAATTTTATAACTCAAGAACGGGCTCACCTATCCAAACCAAATGTTTAGGCTTTGTTCGGACTATTTAGTAGATGGTTTATGTGAAGTTTGCACAAAATCGGTAGAGCGGTTCTTCATTTATCATATTTTTTGTAACAAATCAATTCAATAAATGCTGTCAAATTGAAACTATTTTCAGTGTTGACAGTAATTGAAACTTTTTATGTCATTCATGCTGTTTGATGCATGAATTTGATGTTCCAATTATTATTTTTTAATATTTCACATTATACGTAGCGAAGCACGTACCGAGCCGCTAGTTATATTTATTAGTGTAATTATTTATTAATAACCCAAATTATTTTGTAGTTATTTTATTTTTCTGAACTATATATAACATCATCGCTAACATATCGCAAAGGTTAACTGGCATTAAGTTCGTCTTTTGTGATTTTGTTCAAGAAACAATTTATTATTATTATTACATAAATACTACACATCCATTCTTATAAGAAAAGTCATACTCAATCAAATTAGTACAAAAATTAAATTTAACAAAAAAAAACACATAAATTCAACACACGGAGTAAAGATCAGATAAAAACCTAGGAGCTAGAACTAGCTACGGGAAAAGAAGTGTTATGGTGGAAGGGGTACAGTTCTATTACGCATTACCACCTAACATAACTAATATTAGAAACATTAGTAAATTTAAATATGAGTTAAAAAAACACATAATGGGTTTGAATGCCTTGTGATGGTGTTGTCAGTATTCTACGTACGTTATGTTTATTTATAGTTATTATTATTATTTTTATCTCAATTAAGTGAATTTTTTGTAATTCTTTTTGAGTAAATAAATGTCTAAAATTATAGAAGTAGCTAGAGAGAAATATAGGAGTAATCGTGATAGTCGACTTAAAAACAAAATCAATATTATACAGTAATACCCCTCTTTACGCGACCCCGTTATGCGCGGTTTCACTATTCAAATTTCGCGCTCAATTGCCCCGCATTACGCGAAAGAGTGCGTATAAACATAATGTAGTCATCAACTTCTCTATGGTCGCGGGAATTTCAGTTAACGCGATTTTTTCCGCAACGTATCCCTCGCGTAAAGCGGGGCATTACTATATTCTACATAGACCCTTCTGGTTTTTAAACATGACGAGAAGAAAACACAAGTAACTCGCTAATCATAGCGTGTTCAATATAGTGTTATGCATTGTGCTATGTAGATGTACTTAGGACATTTTTATAGCTAGTACATAATATAAAAAAGTGTAAAATTAGTATTGAATTAAATAGGTTCTTATTTTCGAAAGACCTGTGGAAGAACCTATTTTTTCATTAACCCTCAAAATGGATTGCGACCAACACTTTCTATTAAGTGACTTATTCGGGTAGTATTAAGGCTTTTGACCATATATGTGGACGTTTAGTTTTTTATAATAATAGCTACTGTCAAGAGAATAAAAAAATTGATTTGGCAGCACTGGCCATTAAAAAATCGTTATTAAAAAGGTTAACTTGGAAGTCGGAGTATGCCCTGTCAGTCTATATAGTGAGCTTTGTCGTCATATATCAAGCTAATATAAAAAAAAACCATCTACTAAATAAGCTACTAGCAGCAGCAAAAAAGCTGATCGATCGTATTATTCAATTACAAAAGAATTATTCGTTTAAAAACACCCTATAAATCATTCAAACTTCCTTTCGAAGATTTGAATTTCGAATCGACAGTTTTTTTCTCTAACATTAACATAGCTCTTTACGTCATTAAGCCAATTTGAAATTTTAATATATTTTTTTAAAGTTTTTTTCTTCGCACCATTATTATACGGTATTATAATCTTATTTATTATTTCTGCACGTGTTTTAAGGGTCCATTTGTTGCTATATAACAATTCTCAGAGGTCTATGATTGTAATTATTACTTTAACAATCTTAGTTAGTTAGTTGCTGTCATATACCAGTGGGCTTATCACGAATTTAGTCTGGCTTTCGAACCGAGTTCGCTTCAAGCGATTTGTATGGAAATTTGAGCGGCGATACCGCGTGCGGATTTGGAACTACAATATTTTAGATACTTTTTGTTAATTTTCGAACGTCTCGATCTTTCGTTCATTTGATAGATTGCTGGTGCTCGTGTAAAAATTCATGATCCCGATTGCTAACGGATCCGTTTTACTTGTGATAGCTCGATTCGAAAGCCAGACTAAATTCGAGATAAGCCCACTGTACAATATAATGTTAGTAGGTAATTTGCAGCATCTTTAAATATGTAAATAAAGCTAGTACAGTAATGCCCCGCTTTACGCGAGGGATACGTTCCGGAAAAAATCGCGTTAACTGAAATTCCCGCGACCATAGAGAAGTTGATGACTACATTATGTTTATACGCACTCTTTCGCGTAATTTAATAATAAATTTGAATTTCGCGTTATAGTGAAAGCGCGCATAACGGGGTCGCGTAAAGCGGGGTATTAGTGTACCTAAGTATATAAGCACACCAACATACATCTCAGTCACAAAGGTTGTCATCAAAATAGCACTTTATTTAAAACTTGATATCTTGTCAAAAGCTTCCCTAATACATTTTTTATATTTACAATTCATTCATACATTTGTCCCTTTCTTCCCCTTACTGAATCGTATTTCTGTCTCGGTCTAACAGTTACGTGTAGCGACACTCTGACCCGATTTACGTAGTTATTTTTTAAAAACAAATTCTAATTTAAATAATTTATGATTTGTGGACAATTGTTTTATTTTCAGGAAAAACAACTATGAGGAAAACTATTGTCGTTGTTTTAATAAAGTCAATATATTTATTATCTATGAAGTAGAATTAGTATGTTTATGTTAAAAAAATCCTGTACAGCAGCCATTCTCAAAGTGGTGTTCCGCGAAACCCTAGGGCTAAAATACTGCAAAAAAATACCTATCAAAGGGAAATTATAAGGTTACATCTAAATATTACATTGAAATATGATTATTCATAAATACATATAAATCAGTTTTTTATAATTATATTAAGGCTTTTTCCTTCGCCAAAAAAGTTTGAGAACCGCTGAATTAGACTGAGTCCTTGTTTTCCTTTGATATTTTTATGGCTGTATGGTCTCGATCCCTTTGCCTTAAAATGGAACAACAACAATAATAAATTACTTGTCTATGCCCCAACAGTTGGATAGACAATTATTCCGTTTTATTTATGTATAAAGAATGCTTGTGTCTGGTGTTCGACTTGTGATTGATGCCTTCTCAGAATGGGAAATGGTTTCTACTGGCACTTGATTCGCCAAAATGCTCTTTCCTCTGAAGAACTAATAATAAAGAACGTATCTGAGAGTTTGAGAAGCAGCGGGCGCTTACTTATTGCATCTTATGTGACCCACATTTATAGACATACCTTTCATATTACTTTTCTTCACTAATACATATTATAAAAAGGAAAGATTTGTATTTTTGTATATTTGTAACGCACTGGCTCAAAAACTACTGGACCGATTTCAATAATTCTTTCACCATTCGAATGCTACATTATCACTGATCAATATAGGCTATATAAATTACTGGAAAAAAATAAGGATCTTCACTAAAACTACAATAAAGTAACTCAAGGTTGCAAAAAATTGCCATAAAATGTCTTTCATCGCTTTTTCTAAAATTCTAAATGTTTAAAACAATAAATGTCCACCCGTGCAAAGCCGGGACGGGGCGCTAGTTAATGATAACTATATAAGAAACCGGAAGGACTTGGTTATTTTCACTTAACCTTTAACCGTGGATGTTCCTTTTTTGTCACACTTCCACAAACCGCTATATTTTAAGGTCAAATTAATTACTAAATTTAAAGATTTTGTAATAGTAATTATTTTTAATGTGATTCTCAAGCTAGTTTACCAGCTACTTCCAAGCTAATGCCGTGTTGTAGCTTGAAAGTGATGCTCATAATCTGCTAATAACATTTATGAGCTTGGCTGCTACTATTAGCTTTTACTTTAGCAATTAACGAAAATACCGCAATTCCATATGTTATTTATTGAGTCGTATGATGCCGTCCTGTAGGTATATAATGGTATGACAATGCCCCTATACACTCAACCACTGTGCCGCGGCACAAATTGATTGTGATAATTTATTTGTGTGCCACGAAATTCTAAAATTGTGCCGCCAAATTTTAGATATATAAATAATAATAATATTATTAAATAATATAATTTAAAAACTACCCTAACGGAATACTAGTGTTGCCATTTTAAAATTTGTCGTAGTGTTACAAATGATATTTTCTACAATTAAAATTTAATTTAGTTCATAATAACAGGGGATAAGTTGATTTTGTTGGTGGATGAAATAAATAAATAAATAGATTTGACTTCAGTGTGTAAGTACATTCATAATTACGGTCTATAGATTCGAGTGCCAATGTAAATTATTATTTTCTTTGAAAACATAATCATTATGTTTAATTTTGACAATATGGCGGCGCCTGTTTCTGATTTATTGTAAAAGATTTCGAGTATTGCGTCTTACATAAGATTATAAATTCACTTTAATTCCTTTGGAGTGTTACAAACGCACGGAGAAAGAGGATCACAAGAAAATGTACCTAGATTTTTGTTTTAGTATTATTCTTGCAGTCGAGTAGCTACTAAGGGGCTAGACGGGACAGTGCCCCAATACAAGGACGCTGACGTACAAACTATAAATTGAACTAGAAAATTTTCCCCACATTCGGAATACAAATAAACCAGATTCCAGGGACGCGACTTTAATAACGGCAACTTATTTAAAACTAGCTGTTGCCAGCGACTTCGTTCGCGTAGTAATAAAGTACTATGTAGTTTAAATTTTAAAAAGCAGTTATTGTGACATAATTGTAATAGTTAAACATATGGCGTTGATGACTTTTTTGTAGATATTGATGTCCTCTATAAAACTGTTGTACATCACTTTGCTCTATTGTCAATAATTTCCGCAGCGTACGCGATATAATGATTTTTTTTGTATTTTTTTTACATTTTGAGTTACATTATTGACATTTTCATATGGATCCCTAACGTTTTTGAAAATATTCTATTGCCTATGTTCATCACGGATAATGTACGATTGTAATGGTAAAAGAATTTTTCAAATCGGTCCAGTAGTTTTGGAGCCTATTCAATACATACAAACGAACAAATGTTTTCTCTTTATATATTAGTATAGAAATACAGGGGAATTCCCAACAAGTCTCGAACATCTTTGATTGAAAGTTGCGGGGAACTCCCTTGTATTCTTTGTTTAGTTAGGCCCCAGTTTATTTTTTGTCCCAGGGCGTTTGGTTACCCAGCTACGCCACTCTGTTCTTGGGGCTATCTTAGGTTTGATTCCTAGTTACTACATATATTTATTTTTTATGTAATTTTAAACTATAACTCAGCGGTTCTCAAATTTTTTTGGCGAAGGAAAAAGCCTTAATATAATTATAAAAACTGATTTATATGTATTTATGAATAATCATATTGCAATGTAATATTTAGTTGGAATATTTAGATGTAACTTTATAATCTCTCAGGTAGGTATTTTTTGCAGTATTTTAGCCCTAGGGTTCCGCGGAACACACTTTGAGAATGGCTGCTATAACTACTTTCAAATACACGTGTATCACATTTCAGATTGAGTATTTAAGGGCAGATTCTACACTCAAGTAATGATCAAGTCATCACAAGCCAAACTAGACAGTAAACAGTTGCAATGGATTATTATTGGTAAAAAACCACGTCAACAATGTTTCTAAGCGTGTGATTGGTCTATTTTGTTTCGTACGACTGACATCTGGAGTTTTGAACTCTACTCAGTAAATCTATGTTTGAGTGTCATTTCTTAATACTGGCCTTAGTTATATAATTATGTCATCCAAAAAATCATAATTTATAATGAATTTTACGCCCGTGAAGTGACCTAGTCGCGTTTCGGGATCAGCTTGGAAGTAGCCGGGATAATGAGAGGAGTGTGCTCTGTCAATTTGGACAGTCTATGGTAACAGTTGTCTATGCTTATGGACCGCACTCTAGCTTAACATCAGTGGGCTTATCACGAATTTAGTCTGGCTTTCGAATCGAGCTGTCACAAGTAAAACGGATCCGTTAGCAATCGGGATCGTGAATTTTTACTAACGACTAACGAGCACCAGCAATATATCAAATGAACGAAAGATCGAGACGTTCGAAAATTAACAAAAAGTATCTAAAATATTGTAGTTCCAAATCCGCACGCGGTGGCGCTGCTCAAATTTCCATACAAAACTCGGTTCGAAAGCCAGACTAAAATTCGTGATAAGCCCACAGGCGAAGTGTGGTCATATGCTGGGCTATTAATAAATAAAATAAATTATTTTTGTATACAATTAATTTTTTAATATCTCTTATAGTTTTAGATAGTATTTTTAGCAGTGCTAAGGACTACTTTTAGTGATGAGGGACTATTTATCAAAATCTTTATCTTACCATAGACCACCAACTGTTTCATGGTAATAATGAAAATAGTATATTTTATAACGAAAATCTTAGTTACTGCATTGTAGAAGAAATTATAAGCTATAAATATAGCACTATAAAAACAATCTATGTTACTTCTAGTACCTCCAATAATATATGTACAAAGTTCTATGATGATCGGTTAAGTAGTTGTTGTAAACGTAACAAACAAACTCACATTCACATTTATAATATTAGTAGGGGTAGTCATAATGTAATTTTGTAGGTAGGCTTTATACATAAATATAAGGAGAGTATTTTAACAAACAACAAAATTTCTATGACGCATTTGTCTCGTACAAAATTCATCAAATTCAGATCTATTCTCACGTCGCGCCTCTGACGCAGGTTTTACTGAATATTGTATCCAGGGTGTTCGACTTATTAGTACACAAGCCATCGGTGCGTTCAGAAATGCACCCAATATTAGGTTAAAAATATTGATTATATGAGCGATGGAAATGTGTGGTTAAACTAGTTTTTGAACTTGGCTTGCTAGAAGAATTTTTGATTGAATTTAATGTTTTATAGATAGCTATATATATATTTTTATATACATACTAGCTTTTACCCGCGGCTTCGCTCGCATTTAAGTCATTAACTCAGTATCAGAGGTCATTTCAATAGAAATGAATCAATATGATAACTATGATAAAAATATAGAAAAACTCCAAACAGCTGAAACTATAGTAATACATATTTTAATAAAAAGTATCTTATATTACTTATAGTACCTCCAAAAATATGTGTGCAAAGTTACATGATGATCGGTTAAGTAGTTGTTGCGTGAAAACGTAACAAAACAAACTCACATTCACATTTATAATATTAGTAGGGATTATAGGACATATACATGTATTTTATATACATATATATTACTAACATAACATTTATTATTGTAACCACTATGCAAAGTGATTTATGAATTGTTATTTACTTATTTTTCTAAGTTAAAATTCAGTTGTTTTTTTTGTTAATTATTGTATGTACAGGCTACGATTGACGAGTTTCTTGTGGTCTTCTTCTCGTCATACGCCTTTCCGAAGCCATTGTAGAGTCTGACGATGAGCAAGTGCACGCCTTTAGTGCCTATGCTAATAAACTATTTTCATTTCTTTTCATTTTAACCCTTAAATGGACGATTTTTGTTTCGTTTTAAAAAAAAATATTTGTGTAATAGACATGTATTACTGTCTAGGAAAAATGAGTAAAAAAATCTAGACATGAATTTACTATACTTTTTTTTGCAATAATGTGAGTGTTGTTTAAAAACAACATTGTCCATTTAAGGGTTAAATTAATTCTCAAAGTTATAGTAGCGCTAAAGACGTCTCACCTCTTTGAAGTTCGTTTACTTAATGAAAAAACACACTACCTACAAATATAGATATCAAAATTAACTAACAAGTCATAAATATGTGATTTTTATTTGTCATAATTGCTGTATAATAAAAAAACACGTGTAAAAATACAAAAAAAACATTCAGTTAAATGTATTAGAGAAGTAAAGTCGAAGTAAATGGAATATCCAGTGGGCTTATCACGAATTTTAGTCTGGCTTTCGAACCGAGTTCGCTTCAAGCGATTTGTATAGAAATTTGAGCAGCGCCACCGCGTGCGGATTTGGAACTACAATATTTTGGATACTTTTTGTTAATTTTCGAACGTCTCGATCTTTCGTTCATTTGATAGATTGCTGGTGCTCGTTAGTCGTTAGTAAAAATTCATGGTCCCGATTGCTAACGGATCCGTTTTACTTGTGACAGCTCGATTCGAAAGCCAGACTAAATTCGTGATAAGCCCACAGTTCAGTACTATGATTTTATGGGAATTGATAACCAAGGACCTAGCTGTGTGGGCTAGATCCTCAAAATGGAAAAACAACTAAAAAGGATTTTTTTAAATTCAATGTTGCCAGTAAAACAAATAACAAAAGTTACAAAAGTTTTCCGTTTCCTTTAATTTAAAAAAATTTGAGGGATTTTTTTTTTTTGTTATTGGCAACACTGAGATTGTAATTGTCAAATGGTTTTAATGAAGTATTATATTATAGCAAGAATTGTAACTTTAGACCAGCGGTTCTCAAACTTTTTTGGCGAAGGAAAGAGAATTAATATAATTATAAAAAACTGATTTATATGTATTTATGAATAATCACATTGCAATGTAATATTTAGTTGGAATATTTAGATGTAACCTTATAATCCCCCTTTGGTGGGTATTTTTTGCAGTATTTTAGCCCTAGGGTTCCGCGGAACACCACTTTGAGAATTGCTGGTACAGGCTATAAATCAGTGTATCCCAACCTTTTTTGTGCCATGCTCCACCTTAGTTAGTATTTCTAAAATTCTTATGCCCCCCTTATGTAACCAAACACCTAGTTGATATTTTAGTCTCAAGTGAAATTATACCTAATAATTATTTACCACAATTATTTAATTTTTGCTTTTTTCGGTAAATTTGGCACCGAAATCTAGCATTGCGTTTAAATGGCCCGGTGGAGGATGAAAAAAGCGTAACATATCACCTCTTAGTAAGGACGACATTTGACAACCAAGTGCCAAAGCAAATAAATGCATCAAGTTAATAATAAAAAAAAATACAAAGTTGTATTACAAAACAAAAGAACACAATTATTGTTTTATTTTATGATATTAAATTAAATTAAATTTAACTACAATGTTTTTTTTTTCTCCCCTCTTCCTTACAATATATTTGGTTCTTGTTTTATGTATTTTTGTAATTTTATTAGAAGTGTAGTATCTATCCCTTTATCACCTTGAGCATGCCGTCCTATCCTATAATTAAAATTTCATTTAGTTTATATAATAGTAGTCCTTTTTATAATATGTAGTTCTAATGTAATTTTGTAGGTAGGTGAATAAATAAATAAATGTTATAGAACAACAATGTAAAATAAAATTTATTACAAACTCCATTTAACGACAAACTCTCTTAAACGTCGAAACTCTTCACATCACAGCCACTCTAAATAACGACAACAATACATAATTATTGTTATACATAGTCTATGTTCATCAGGGATAATGTAGGTTTCTAATGGTAAAAGCATTTTTCAAATCGGTCCAGTAGTTTCGGAGCCTATTCAATACATACAAACAAACAATCAAATGTGTCCTCTTTATATAATACTAGCAGTTGCCCGCGACTACGTCTGCGTAATAATGAAGATATAGAGTACTATGAAGTTTAATGATGTTTCATATTTCATTCAACAGAAAATGCCTTCCACACCCCTGTTGCAAAATCTACTAACTGCCTCTCCGTCAAATTTCTAGTTTGTAGCAAAAAAATTATACAAACCTGCGAGAGCCCTTACAACTCCTTAATCTGGCCCCGTTGCAAAATCCGATCTTAGCGGACGACAACTAACTATAAAATATCTCCCTGTCAAATTTCATCTTTGTATGTCAAGCAGATTTCTAAAGAACTTTCGCTTTTATATTCATTGAATTAGATATGAATTACAATGTGAACTTAAAATAAAACGTAATATTTCTTAAATAAAAAAAAAAAAAACTGACAACACGTTTGACCGCCAAATTAGGCATAGACATCGAATTGTCTGAACTTAAAATAAAATGAAATATATCTTAAAAAACAATCGAAAAACTGACAGCACATTTGACCGCCAAAATTAGGCATAGACATCGAATTGTGTGAACTTAAAATGTAATATTTCTTTAAAAAAAACAATTGAAAATATTCTATAGCCTATGTTCATCAGAGATAGTGTAGGATTCTAATGGTAAAAGAATTTTTCAAATCGGCCCAGTAGTTTCGGAGCCTATTCAATACATACAAACAAACAATCAAAAGTTTCCTCTTTATATAATAGTTATAGAGTATACATAAACAGTAGTTTCCAAGTTGCTGAAATTAATAAGAACTGCAGCTGTGTACGTTCTTTATACTTTATTAGTAACTAGCTATTGCCAGCGACTTCGTTCGCGTAGTAATGAAGATATAAAGTACTATGAAGTTTAACGATGTTTCACTTTTCAGTAAACAGAAAATGCCTATCACACATCTGTCGCAAAATCCTTTCTTAGAGGATGTCTACTAACTACCTCACTGTCAATTTTTTTCTGTAATTTATATAGCCTATATTGATCAGTGATAAAGTAGCATTCGAATGGTGAAAGAATTTTTGAAATCGATCCAGTAGTTTTTGAGCCAATTCGTTACAAACATACAAAAATACAAATCTTTATTACATTAGTATAGAATACATATGTGTTATAATAGTGAAATAAAATCGAATTTTCTTTACTACATTTAACGCCATAAAAAGTGTACTCCTTTAATTGTCGCTATATAGAGTTTATATGTTTATTTATAATAAAACTCTCTCTCTCTAACATATATGTATATAAAATACATAAAAAATAAAAAACATATAGCTAACCTATACTACATTAAATTCAATCCAAAAAAAAAAACTTCTAGTAAGCCAACAGCAAGCCAAGCCCAAACACTATCGGACGAAAAGTTATACTACTAAGTAACTCAGCCATTCTCAAAGTGATGTTCCGCGGAACCCTAGGGCTAAAATACTGCAAAAAAATACCTACCAAAGGGAGATTATAAGGTTACATCTAAATATTTCAACTAAATATTACAATGCAATATGATTATTCATAAATACATATAAATCAGTTTTTTATAATTATATTAAGGCTTTTTCCTTCGCCAAAAAACTTTGAGAACCGCTGAAGTAACTGATATATGGATGCTAGTCTCTTGCTCACAAATTTGGAGCACTACGAAGAAGCCAAATGCAAAATAGACTCGAATCAGTTTTCATTGTAGATTGTTTCTCTTAATAGCTTTCATTTGTTTTGTAGAATAAATAAATAAAACAAAAATGAACTAGTAAAGTTTTCCGAACGCGCGAAAACAACAAAATCCCAGCGATGCCCCGTTACGTGGTAAGCGGCACGTACTCAAAACATTGAATAACAAGCGTTCATATCATTGACAAACAATGTTCCGTTTATTTGCGTTACATTTCCAGCTAGCATTAAATTTATTTGTGTCTCTAACGGTTTTCTCAAGTCCTATTAATATGGTAGAGTTATCTACAAAATCGTAATTTAAATGAAATGAAATGAAAATAGTTTATTAGCATAGACACTAAAGGTAGAGCTTCGGAAAGGCTATGACGAGAAGAAGACCACAAGAAACTCGTTAATCATAGCCTGTACATGAAGTTGTTATTGTGCATAGTTTGTTTGTGTAGATTCTTCGTTGTTGTATTGAGTATCTCAGAAAGCATTTACATGAGATGGAGAATTTTATTTCAACAACAAAAATGTACAGCGATGTGAATTTTTTTACAAATAACTTCTTTTTCTTCTTTTATTGATGGTCCCAGATATCTCTTAAAGACAATTTTGCCAATGTCGAGTATTTAACACTAGATTTACCAGACCAGTCAAAATGACAATGAAAATCTTGTAAGATCAAATTAAAATTCCTACTGCGTGTAACATTTTCTTTAATTCTTCTAATCTTCTTTAATTTATAACAGAAGAATTAGTTTTATGAATTTTATATTATTTTATATATATTTGTAACAAATATATACTTTTTTTATTTTGGTAGAAATAGGAATATTTAAGCTGGTAAATCTAGTGTTAATAAGAAATTATAAAATTTTAATTCACACGTAAACCCTCATGTCAAAAAAACACTTCTACAAACTTAATGTTCATGTCATATTTTTCACAACACTACAAATGTTATTTATATATTTAATTAATTAAGAAATTGCTTCAATCTCAAATCTAGATGCTAAATAATGTAAGACTAATCTTAGGTACTAATCTGAACTTAAATTATAAATCAAAAGTTTTTGTTATAACCTAACATCCCATAATGATTAAACGTCATTCAGAAATTAAAATTAATAGTGGTTTTTCTTTCTAGCCTTTCCTTTCCTTTCCTTTTAGTGACCGCTAGGACTAGCTTAACACAAACATCAAGTTAAAAGTGATTTTAATCTGTGGGCTTATCACGAATTTAGTCTGGCTTTCGAATCGAGCTGTCACAAGTAAAACGGATCCGTTAGCAATCGGGATCGTGAATTTTTACTAACGACTAACGAGCATCAGCAATCTATCAAATGAACGAAAGATCGAGACGAAAGCCAGACTGAAATTCGTGATAAGCCCACTGAATAAAGATTGAAAACGAACTCTTTATATTAAAAATATTAATCGTATGCGAGCCTATCGGTGACTAGCTGAACTAAATGCGTTCCAAACAACCAAAAATGACATTTACAATTTAGTTTCATATCGATCCTCTGATAATATGATTTGATATTATGTTATCCCAATATATTGTTATATAGGGCTATCTAATTATAATCCAAATAAATTTATTTTTATTATTTACTTGTGTATTTTTAATTATGTACAATTAACTATAGAATTTTGAATTCTAATACAACAGTAGCGGTCTCTTTAGACGAAAAGAGGTACTAAACGTAGCATTCATAGCAAAAAAAGAAACCTATATGTCAAGAAAGTAAGAAATGTAGAATTTGTTGGTTGCTTTAGCACTGTTCATGTCTGCTCGATACTGATTTTTAACCTTTATCGCGGTACACGATTCCAAAAATAAAAGATAAATTTTAAAGTTGTTTACATGCCTATAATAAACTGTGTAAAACTCCTACTAATATTATAAATGTGAATGTGAGTTTGTTTGTTATGTTTTCACGCAACAACTACTTAACCAATCATCATGAAACTTTGTACACATATTTTTGGAGGTACTAGAAGTAACATAGGATACTTTTTATTAAAACAATAAATTATTTTTTACTATAGTTTCCAACTGACTATAGTTTCAGCTGTTTGGAATCATATTGAAATGATATCTGATACTTATTTAATGACTTAAATGCGAGCGAAACCGCGGGTAAAAGATAGTAGTTTATGATAATAATTTTCTTATTAAAATAAAATAATATGTACTACAAAACAAAAGAACATTTATTAAGGGATTAATTACAAGTTAATAATAAGAATACTTTTAGTGCGAAATTTGAGATTAGTAAAAATTGGCAGCACAAAGATTGACAATCACTGCTCTATATGTAACATCAATATGAGATTCACTCAGAAGCGAGTACCTATCGAGTATTTCAGCGTCATCGCACGTATTTTCCAAATAAATCGATAATTTCAATGATTCATATTAGAGAAACACCAAAAATCAATTAAAATTCACAGGATGATTGTTCTATATTTTTTTTTTTATCTTGACCTATTTTCCTGTATCTATATATAGTACTAGCTGTTGCCAGCGACTTCGTTCGCGTAGTAATGGAGATATAAAGTACTATAACGTTTAAATTTTAACATGAAAAAGCAGTTATTGTGACATAACTGTAATAGTTAGACATATGGTATCGCACACTTTTTTTTGTAGATATTGATGTCCTCTATAAAACTGTAGTACATCACTTTACTCTATTGCCAATAATTTCTGCAGCGTACGAAATAAAATGGTTTTTTTTTCTATTTTTTTCACATTTTGAGTTACATTATTGAAATTTTCATCCTGGTTTTGGAAAATATTCTATAGCCTATGTTCATCAGGGATAATGCACGATTCTAATGGTAAAAGAATTTTTCAAATCGATCCAGTAGTTTCTGAGCCTATTCAATATATACAAACAAACAAACAAATAATCAAATGTTTCCTCTTTATTATATTAGTATAGATGTATATCACTGTAAATAAACTTTTAATAATTTTGTATAAATTAAAAGTCATGCATTTGACTATTATTTGCTAAACACGGCGGCCATTTTGAAAAGAAAAAACAAATGAACAGCAGCTAAGCCGAGTCTGTGATGGTCGTTATGTCGTCGTCGAGTGAAATACGATTAGCGAGTTATATTGATAATAAAATAAAGAAAACGAAAGTTTTTAATTACAGAATAATTTTGTTAGTAAAATATAATATATGTTAACATTACTAATCTCATAATTTTCTTTATATAATAATTTTCACAGTTAAGCCGAAATAAACCATCTGTGGGCTTATCACGAATTTAGTCTGGCTTTCGAATCGAGCTGTCACAAGTATGAAAATGTAAATGAATGAATGAATTTTTACTAACGACTAACGAGCACCAGCAATCTATCAAATGAACGAAAATTAGTAAAAAATGTCTAAAATATTGTAATTCCAAATCCGCACGCGGTGGCGCTGCTCAAATTTCCATACAAATCGCTTGAAGCGAACTCGGTTCGAAAGCCAGACTAAAATTCGTGATAAACCCACTGTATATAGTTTTTTTTATTCATGAGTCATTTTAGGCCTCAATCGATACATCTATCTAAGATAGGCATAATTGGTTGTTTAGTCATATGACAGGTGCTCGTGTACTCTGCGCACGCGATGGAATTGGAGGTATTACGTAGATGGAATTAATTGTTGAAATGTGGGAAGTTCCCGTGCCCCACCCTGCATATGTAGCTAACTTAAAATAATAATGAATGCCTTCAAGTTCAACCCAAATTAGGATACTCTACACCAGAGATTCCCAAAGCGAATACTTATGGTAATTAATTTAATGTCTTGAAAGCTGCACAGTCATGTTGTACGTGTAGTTGTATACCTTAATTTTTTAACGTTTTGAATTTAGAAACAGTTTTTCTTCTAAATTTAAATTTAAAATATGAATGACTTATATATTTAGTTCACCTACCCACAAAATTATAAGTTTATAATACATAATAGCTGTCATTGGTATATATATATTGGTATATTATAAACTAAATGAAATTGCAATTACAGAAGATAGGACATCACACGACTCAATATAATATTGAAGACAATGTTTCAGTTAGAAGTAATAATTATAATTATTATAAAATATTAAAACAATAAATCATACGATCATACGTTTTAACGATCTATATGAAAATGTCACGGATCTTAATTTGTTCCATTTGACGCCTAAGAAGCTCGAGTCTATTTTGCACTTGGCTTTCCTATAACACTCTATGTTCGAGCAGCAGACTGGCATTCGTATTTAATCATAATGTATATAGTTTTCTTCAGATGTTTAACACAACTATTAGGTTACCAAACTTAGCTTTATTTCTCTAGTGTAGTGTAGTTGTTAACTGTTTGTTTGTGTGTGTCCAAATAAATAAATAATTAAATAACATATTTCTTCTATGACAGAAGACGACCTCCATCATCCAGCTACTTTCCCACTACCAAAACTGGGTTAAATCGCTTGGTGTACCTCCAAAATGATGAGGGTAACAGTGTCTTCACTCAAGAAACGTACTCGAGCTTAATATCAGGTCAAGTGTGGTCATGTGCTAGGCTCAATAAAGATTTACAATAATATTGTGGCGAGAGTGAAAGAATCTGGCGAAAATGAAAGAATGTGACGAAAGTGAGAGAATGTGACGAAAGTGAGAGAATGTGACGAAAGTGAATGAATGTGACAAGTCTCGTACGATTCAAAAATAATTTGAAACTGTATTAAATTTCAAAATGTTTTTGCTCAATAGACTAGTATTTCAATAATAATTAAATATGCACTAATAGAGTGTTGCATTGCTTGTAATAAAATGCAATATTTGAATTTAATGAGAAATATTAAAAAAACTCGACCAGGTTTCACTTCACGGGTGTGTAAGTAGAAAAAAATCAATAAATACAGCTTTTTGCCTTTCGTATAGGTTTATAAGTACTATTTAGCATAAGGTGATAAATATGATTTGTTCATGGTCTGCGTTCAGTTCGCTTAACATCGCCCGCGGGTTCGGGCGTGCGCACGAAAAATTGTTTATTTTTCTCGCGCGTTTTTTTTTCTAAGTGACAATGTGATTTTTGTTAGTGATTATGACTATTAATAATTTTGTTGGTGAGTTCCTTTTTTAAAATTGGAATTACGCGGAAGTTAAAGCGGTAGTCTCGAGTTCAATTCCTGGTCGAAACTAATTGAATTATTTTTAAATAATATACTAGTTAAAGATTTGATTATTATTATTATTATATTTTTTAATATTAATATTTATAAATAGATTATTTACAATAAATAATACAATACACTGTTTTATTTTAATTCTGCGTTTTTTGAGTCAAAAATATCTCTGTACTTACCCTTAACTAGCATAAATAAATACATATAGGATAACACTGAGACCCGAAGTAAATATCTACTTTTAAAAAAACACAAACTCTATATAACGTCACTTAAGGGAATAACGTTGTTAAATAGAGAGAATAAAATTATAAAGTATAAAGAACGTACACAGCTGCAATTCTTATTGATTTCAGCAACTTAGAAAGTACTGTTTATTGCTTAATAATTGTGTATTGTTGTCGTTATTTAGAGTGGGTGTGATGATATAAGGCAAACTAACTAGTCAAGTTAGCCAAGTTGATGGATCCCACGTGACAGGCAATGCCTAGTGTGGGACCATCGAAAACTATATATTAATATTATTCATAAATAGATAAATAAATAAATAAAAAAATAAATATGTAAGTAATTTGGACGTTTTAGAGAGTTTGACGTTAAATCGAGTGACGTTAAATGGAGTTGACCACTGTTGTGACCAGGAATCGAACTAGGAGCCTTTGTGTCACAGACTGTTGAACTAGCCACTACGCTATTGTGTTATTTACAACGAGTTTGTTCTCTTTAATAGTTATTTTTGCATCCCATTATATTTGTGACTATGACACTGGGTCCTATTATGTTAATTATCTATGTAGTCGGAACTAACATTTTGGCAACTACCTTCAAAATATGATTCTCCATCTCATGAAAATAGTTCCTGAGATACTCAATACAACAACGAAGAATTCACACAAACAAACTATGCACAATGACAACTTTAAATCGCGATTTTGTAGATATATATATCACTGTGTCCAGTCTGTTTACGTATTACTCTATGGATAAAAGTAGACACGTGTGTTGTCCATGGAATATAGATTTAAACGTAGATTTCGTTTGACATGTTTAAAATAGTTTTTTTTGTTCCAGAATGCAATTCAAAAATGGAATCCAACGCCTCAACGGTCCTGACAGTCATGAATAATTTTAAATATGGAACATTAGGGACGTGCGACAACCGTTATCAATCGATTTTAAATTCAAACGATAGACGCGAAATTATACTATTTTTTCTCAATTTTACATTTAAACTTATAACCGCTCTTATATCGATTGTAATTGATTACTTTTTAGTCTTAATTATTGCTGTGATTTTAGTATTAATTGGTTTCGTTATTTATAAATCATATTGGAGTCCCGTTTTATATGTTAAAGTAAGTTTTTTTTATATAAATACTAAATAAAAGCACAAAAATGTCCTACAAGTAGTAGCTTTCAATAGACGCCATTTTAGTTCCAAATTCGCTCACAATGGCGCTACGTATTCACACAAAACTGTTTGTTAGTTTTTTTTCTTATTATATTTATGAGTTTCAATTGGGAGTCGAATGAATATGCTAAGTAATGGATCTTAGAGGCCGAGTGAAGTCATATTCTTCATATTTCATTGCCAATATCTTTGCGAAGTTTTGGAGGGAAATTAAAACTTCCAATGTTAAACATCTGTGGGCTTATCACGAATTTTAGTCTGGCTTTCGAACCGAGTTCGCTTCAAGCGATTTGTATGGAAATTTGAGCAGCGCCACCGCGTGCGGATTTGGAACTACAATATTTTAGATAAATTTTGTTAATTTTCGAACGTCTCGATCTTTCGTTCATTTGATAGATTGCTGGTGCTCGTTAGTCGTTAGTAAAAATTCATGATTCCGATTGCTAACGGATCCGTTTTACTTGTGACAGCTCGATTCGAAAGCCAGACTAAATTCGTGATAAGCCCACTGGTATTTTATTTCACAATTAACGTTTTAAGAAAAAATATTTTATTCATTATTATTCTTTATATTATTATAATAATACACAAAACTCAAAGATTTAAATATAAAAAAGCGTTTATTTCGTAAATGTTTGTAATTCTTTATACAGAGCGAACCTATCGGTGAGAAGCGGAACTAATAATTTTATATTTATCTTCACGTATTCCTTCATATTTAGAGTAAATACGGGCCCATATATTTTGGTAGTGTTTTGACTATGTAATAGATGATAAAAAAATAAGTGCTTAAACCTTGAAAGCGATTGATAAAGTCAGTCACATACAATTATTAGATTGCGATAAAGCAGTTCTTTATCTGACAGTTTTGTTAATTAATTTTTACAATCTATGGCATTATGCAACATTCAAATTAATAGAACATCATAATCAAAAAGACGGGAGCGGTCATTTGACCCAATATTGATAATGACGTAGACCCGATTAAAACAATTCACAATATAATACAAAATTATTTAAAAATTATCGTTAAACAGAGAGAAGGAAATTAAAATTTTATTTGACTATTATAACACATATATATCTATCTATCTATATATATAAAACTCAAAGGTGACTGACTGACTGACATAGTGATCTATCAACGCACAGCCCAAACTACTGGAATCGGGCTGAAATTTGGCATGCAGGTAGATGTTATGACGTAGGCATCCGCTAAGAAAGGATTTTGATCAATTCCACCCCTAAGGGGATAAAATAGGGGATGAAAGTTTGTATAAATCTTATTTTGATTTTCGACTGATTGAACTGAAATTAAAGATTGGAGCTACTATGATGAAGACGTTTTTACACACGGTAAACAAAAATAAAGCCGCAAAAACTATACCTAATTAATAATAATACTTTTTAATGGGAGCGAAGCCGCGGGCAACAGCTAGTTTACTAATAAAGTATAAAGAACGCACACAGCTGCAGTTCTTATTGATTTCAGCAACTTACAAAGTACTGTTTATTGGTTAATAATTATGTATTGTTGTCGTTATTTAGAGTGGATGCAATGCTATATAGAGTGTTCATACAATCAACAATATAAACCAACTAGACTTCATTTTGACGTTTTAGGGAGTTGGTTGTTAAATCGAGTGACGTTAAAAGGGGATTTGCTTTTAGTACTGCATTTGTTTTATATATATAATATATACTAGCTGTTGCCAGCGACTTCGTTCGCGTAGTAATGAAGATATAAAGTGCTATGTAGTTTAAATTTTAACATGAAAAAGCAGTTATTGTGACATAACTGTAATAGTTAGACATATGGTATCGCAGACTTTTTTGTAGATATTGATGTTCTCTATAAAACTGTAGTACATCACTTTGCTCTATTGTCAATAATTTCCGCAGCGTACGCAATATAATGATTTTTTTTGTATTTTTTTCACATTTTGAGTTACATTATTGAAATTTTCATCCGGATTTTTGAAAATATTCTATAGCCTTTGTTCATCAGGGATAATGTAGGATTGTAATGGTAAAATAATTTATCTAACCGGTCCAGTAGTTTCGGTGACTATTCAATACATACAAACAAACAATCAAATGTTTCCTCTTTATATATTAGTATAGATAGTATAGATCAACCATTCTCAAAGTGTATTCCGCGGAATCCTAGGGCTAAAATACTGCAAAAAATACCTACCAAAGGGAGATTATAAGGTTACATCTAAATATTCCAACTAAATATTACATTGCAATATGATTATTCAGCTTAATATATAAAAATCCAGTGTCATATGTATGTTCCCAGTGAACTCTTCACCAAGTCAACCGATTTCGATGAAAGTTGGCATTTTATGTGTAATTTGGTCTAACTTGAGATATAGGATAGTTTATATTTCGATTAATGGTCTTAATAATTTATAATTAACAATAAACTGATACATAAAGTTGTTACATAATTAAAATACAATTGTCACTTATGTCATTGTGGTTGAAAATAAACAGCTTTTTCATGTTAAAACTGCATTTATATTTTATTAATAATGCAACATTTTATACGAACAACGAGAAGTAACGATACTTTGAAATCGAAGAAACGTCAACTACGAAACATAAATATATATAAATCAGTTTTTTATAATTATATTAAGGCTTTTCCTTCGCCAAAAAGTTTGAGAACCGCTGGTATAGATATGTGCGTGTGTTTATTTCGGTATTGTATATAGAATGAGTTATAATAACAAAAGCATTATATAATTGCGATAATAGAACGGAATTGAACCGCGACCTTTGATTTTAAGAGCAATAATTAACATCGCTACAAAAATAGACACAAATTTACTAATTTTTTTTTTTTTTTTTGCAAATATTTCAACCTTTTTGTACACGCATTTTTACGCTGTAGGTTATTCATTCATGCTATTTACAAATCAATCGTCGCTCTCTTTCTGACCTGTGGGTCAAACGATCATTGCGTCTCGTTCTGTTTACTAGCAATACACTTTTGTTTTTATTGATAGCCCAGCATATGACCGCACTGATGTTAAGTTAGAGTGCGGTCCATAAGCATAGACAACTGTTACCACAGTCGACTCCACTTTGCCGGCTTGAGGAGACGAATGTGCTCTGTCCAAATTGACAGGGCACACTCCTCTCGTTATCCCGAGTACTTGCGTACAATATTTGTTTTGTTGAATGCTTTTGTTTTCTAAGTTTAACACTTTATTAATTATTTTAATAAATGTTTAAACAAAACACCATACATTAACTAACTAACGCAATCATTAACTAACTAACGCAATCATTAACGTTTTAGAAAATATATCCTAGGCCCAGTGATTCTCAATTATTTTTTTGTTGAAGCACTCAAAGAAAAAGATAACTTTAAAAATTCTTTTATTTTTTTGAATTTCGTAACACACATAAGTTGAGAATCACTGTTCTAAGCATTTTAGTTTTGACTTCCATACAAAATAATTGTCATGTTTAATCTTTTATTCAAGTTGTTTGCGTTTTGTTCCCAGAATAAGAATAAAAAGTTAGCTTCTTTCGCAGGAATTATCAGATATAGGTTTCGAACACATTAAAGGACCACGTCGTGAAGCGCGAATATCTCGGGCACAAAACGCTAGACGCTTGGGCAAGAGAATACCACCACCTTACCCCAACGGTTGGTTTTGCGTCGCCGAATCCAGAGACTTGAAGATTGGTGACGTTCTCGCTGTTGATGCCATTGGTATGGGATTGGTTTAACACCAGATTTACCAGCTTTAATATACCAAAACCAAAAAAGTATATATTTGTTACAAATCTATTTAAAATTCATAGAACTAATTCTTCTGTTATAAATTAAAGAAGATTAGAAGAATTAAAGAAAATGTTACACGCAGTAGGAATTTTAATTTGATCTTGCAAGACCAGTCATTTTGACTGGTCTGGTAAATCTAGTGTTAAATAAGAAATTAATTGTTAACCTCTATGTACATAATTTATTAGGCTTTGAATCAAATTTGAAGAAATAAACGTATAATAGGTTTACGTGTGTGTCAAAATTTTATTATTTATTTATTTAAAACTTAGTACATCAGTACAGGCTATCGCGGCCGTCTACTAATATAGAGCTAACTCTAACATAACCTTTTCGTTAGTCGTACAGTTTTGAGGTCCTCAACTAAAGCCAAGCCGGGCTTAATGCTAGGTAGCATTTTCTAGCAGCCAACCTTTAAATATTTATTAGAAAAAAAATGTGAAGGGAAGGATAGATAAATAACATATACATATAAAAAACATAATAACAGTAACATAATTTACATAGATACATGTACACATACATACAGGCTTATCACGAATTTAGTCTGGCTTTCGAATCGAGCTGTCACAAATAAAACGGATCCGTTAGCAATCGGGATCATGAATTTTTACTAACGACTAACGAGCACCAGCAATCTATCAAATGAACGAAAGATCGAGACGTTCGAAAATTAACAAAATGTATCTAAAATATTGTAGTTCCAAAACCGCACGCGGTGGCGCTGCTCAAATTTCCATACAAATCGCTTGAAGCAAACTCGATTCGAAAGCCAGACTAAAATTCATGATAAGCCCACTGTTTGTGAACCCAGTAAATAAATAAATAAGAAACAAATTTTGCATTCATTTCAGGTCAGAATTTGTGTGTATACAGAGATGAAGACGGCATAGCGAGATGTGTGGACGCATACTGCCCACATTTGGGCGCGAATCTAGGCGTAGGGGGAGTCGTCTGCGGGAGCTGCATCGAGTGCCCATTTCACAAATGGAGGTTCGGCATTAACGGGGATTGCGTTTCAGTTCCCGGTCAAGACACTCGTAAGTGATCGCCAATTGTTCTTTTACACTAATAGCTACTGTACAAAAACTTAAAAGTTCGTAATTAACACTAGAATTACGAGCCGGTCAATATGACCTATTTTTACTGGATGGATGACTTGTGTGTGCAAAGTATTAAATATAATTCAATAATAGAATCGTTTACAAAAAATAACGAGTAGGGTTGTATATAAAAGTCTTGTGAAGAATTTTTGAAACCGGTCATATTGGCCGGTTAGTAGTTATAGTGTTAATTTAATCTTGTAATATAGTCTGTGGGACTTCGCGTCAATGGATTTAACGACAAACTTTCTAAAACATGGAAATTACTTGACTTTTCTTGACTCTATGTAACATCACACCCACTCTAAATAACGACAACAATACATAATTATTAAGCAATAAATAGTACTTTCTAAGTTACTGAAATTAATAAGAACTGCAGTTCTTTATACTTATCTATACTAATATTATAAAGATAAAGATTTGTATGTTTGTAACGAATTGGCTCAAAAACTACTGGACCGATTTCAAAAATTATTTCACCATTAGAATGCTACATTATCACTGATCAATATAGGCTATATAAATTACAAGGAAAAAAATAAGGGTCCTTACTAAAACTAAAATAATGTAACTCAAGGTTTGTTTTTAAAATTGCCATAAAAGGCAGGCGTCATTGAAATATGAAACATTATTAAACTTTATATCTTCATTACTACGCGAACGAAGTCGCTGACAACAGCTAGTGTATTATAATAGTCTAATAAAATCTAATATTCTTCTCTCTATTTAAGGACAACTCTCAATAACGTCGTAAAATTGAAATGGAAAAAAATGACTGGTCTTGCAAGATCAAATTAAAATTCCTACTGCGTGTAACATTTTCTTTAATTCATCTAATCTTCTTTAATTTATAACAGAAGAATTAGTTTTATGAGTTTTATATTATTTTAATATATATATATATTTGTAATAAATATATACTTTTTTGGTTTTGGTAGAAATAGGTATATTTAAGCTGGTAAATCTAGCGATAAACGTTTTCAGCTCCACGCGGAGTGGGTGTTCGTACATGGATCACTGTAGAAGCTGAAGGAGGAGTTTGGATTTGGCATGACGCTGAGAAGAGACCACCTCAGTGGGAGTTTCAGGAGGCTGAAGAATGCAAGCACTGGGCTTACAGGGGACGTAATGAATTCATCGTTAACTCCCACATACAGGTCTGTTGGTGCCTTACACCAGTGATTCCCAACCTTTTTTTTGTTGTAAATATTATTTACTTGCCTATAACACACTGCGTAAAGTAATTTTAAATATGCGTGTGTTACAAAAATTAAGGGATTAATTACAAGTTAATAATAAGAATAGTTTTAATTTGATCTTTTTTTTTTTTTGATTAGTCATTGAGTATCACTGTCTTAGACATAACAACGGACTTCAGAAGCTTATAAAATAATAATAATTTGTTTTACTATTTTTTTATTTATTTACTTTTAGTAAATGAGCTCCAATGGAGCGCTTTTACTCGTCAATACAAATACAAATATAAATGAAATAAATTTATTAATTATCAATTTGATTTAGCTGCTGTATACTGGCATTGTCCACTTACATACTAATGTCATAATAAATCTACTATGATGTAGAAGAATAGCTGCTGTATAGGGGCATTGGCATCCTATTGTATACCTAAGGGTAAACATAAAATGACATAGATTATGTCCAAGCTTTATTATCAGTAAGATATTCATCTAACGTGTAATATGATTTACATGACTAGTAAACTTTTTACAGGATATCCCTGAAAATGGCGCTGACGTGGCTCATTTGAACGCTGTACACTCCCCATCTCTGTTTACAAATTTAGGGGAGAAATACCCTCTATTGCTTAATGTTATAGGTAAGGTGACTGTAGACTGAATTATTAAGTGTTATTAGTAGAGCTTAGCTTCATTTGTTTTTTTCCTGAAACACCTGAAAATATTAATAGTTTTTGTGATAAGTTGATGAGTTTTATTTATTTATTATTGAAGTAAAGTAACAATATCTATAATATATAATAATCATGGGCGTAGCCAGGGTGGGGCCATTGCCCGCCTTGCGAAATACAAATTTCGCGCTCAATTGCCCCGCATTACGCGAAAGAGTGCGTATAAACATAATGTAGTCATCAACTTCTCTAAAGTCGCGGGAATTTCAGTTTTTTCCGGAACGTATCACTCGCGTAAAGCGGGGCATTACTGTACATGTTAATATATATATGTATATATTTAATTTTTGTTGTCTATATTTTAATTTTGTTGGACGCTACAATATAATTATTGCTTTCATTAATATCTTGAGTCGCGTGATGCTGCCCTCAGTGTTGTAGCGAGTTTATCCCTTATATATATACTCTTAACTTATATATAAAATATACTTAAATAGAAAATAAATAAATAAATAAAGTCATATTCTCTAACACTGGCACTAAATTAAAAATATATTGTCCATCAATTGTAATAAAAATTATACAGCAATTGTTTTGAGGATTGTTTGGCGCCCTTTTGTGAGTAGAGCCCGGGCATGATGCTCCCCTCTTGTCTTCCCCACTGGCTGTCCTATAATTAAAATTTAATTCCGTTTATAATAGTTGAGGTCCTTTTGATAATATATTGCAGCGGTTCTCAAACTTATTGGCGAAGGAAAAAGCCTTAATATAATTATAAAAAACTGATTTATATGTATTTATGAATAATCATATTGCAATGTAATATTTAGTTGGAATATTTAGATGTAACCTTATAATCTCCCTTTGGTAGGTATTTTTTGCTAAAATAATCCCACTTTGAGAATGGCTGATATATTGTATTGATGTAATTTCTCTAAGGTCGTCACACTTGGGCGGCCGAATGGGCCAGAGGCGAGGGACACACTGCCGAAATGAGATTGACTCACGATTATAAATTTGGCAAAGTTGGAATCTTTCATATGGACGTCGTCGCTTCACAGGTTTGTTTGAAATGAATCTTTTCGAATATAGCTTCTTACGAATTTAGCTATTAATTCTTTCAGCCACACTTTTACTATGATTACTTTACAAAGAAAACAAATGGATATTTGGTTTGAATGTTTTACAATTGTATCCATAAAGGTTTTCAAGAAATAAAGTGATTAGTATTATTTTAAACAGTGATCGCAGCTGGACTTACAGACCAGTGGTTCTCAATCTTTTAGTGATGAGTGATTTAACAAAATTCCTATCTTGCTACAGACCACCAACAATTTCGTTATAATTCGCATTGCATTAAATTATCACTTCATCCTAGAAACTGAGCTAGCCAAACAATTTAAATTAAATATACATTTTTTCATGTGTTTTTTTCCCGGGAAGCACGAGATTAAGTGACATTGTGCATAATATTTTACTAATTTTTACTTACACACGTTAGGGGCCCCATGTAACCCAGAAATCGTTTTAACGAGTCTTACTTCATTGTAGAAGAAATTATAAACTACTTCGCGATTTAGTTCCCTAAGGTTGGTTGCCTGGTAGAGATCACTGCTCAGTGATAAGGCCACCTTTTGTTTTTTATTTTTATTTTCTTCTGTTCTTTTAATTTGTGCAATAAAGAGTTATTATTATTATAATACTGTGGCGGTCGATACTACAAGCCGAAAATACTTATTTAAGAAGATTTGACGTTTTGACGTTTAATCTGTCAGTGTCATCTTTTTTGTTTCTTCTGGTCTTTTTATTGCCACAATGCATTGTGGTGATAATTATATTGACGTGACAACGTCTTATAATTCGATTGAGCCGGCTGCACGCACGAAAAAACATGACTCATGCGGCGTTACCTCGCTCTGAGGCGTTATGCGTATAAATAAATCTAACTTGATCAATTTCATTGTGATTTCCAATTACCTCCTTCTCTATATACATACAAATCTATTAAACAAATGAAATTAAAATTTTCTTTTGAAAAATGCTACCATTCCATCAGTATTTTCTTAAGACGTTGTCACGTTCAACTATCGTCAGTAAACCGACTTTACAGACAACCGATTTTTTAATCCATTTTAATCTACATTATTATTACACATAAGTATTTCTAAAATACTATAGTTACATAAATAAATTTAAGATAATTTCGCGGCTCACTTCAAAGACTCTACCGCCATCTAGTGGTATAATTAAACAATTGTTTCTAACCACAGATTGGCCCAGGACATGTTCGTCTCCGGTTAAAGACGCCATTTGGAACCGTTCTAGTGTCGCAATCTCTGACGCCTCTGTCTGGGCTGCAGCAGAAGGTGGTGCATCGATTCTATTCGCCGGCCTACAACGCACCCATGGCGGCCATTTTTGTTATTGGAGAATCATATATGGTAAGCTATGTATATACTAGCTTTTAAGCGCGGCTTCGCTCGCATTTAAGTCATGAAATAAGTATCAGAGATCATTTCAATAGAGCAGAATCAATTTGATTCCAAACAGCTGAAACTATAGTTAGTTGGAAACTATAGTAAAAAATAATTTTAAAAAAGTAGCCTATGTTACTTCTAGTATCTCCAAAAATATGTGTACAAAGTTTCATGATGATCGGTTAAGTAGTTGTTGCGTGAAAACGTAACAAACAAACTCACATTCACATTTATAATATTAGTAGGGATATAATAGACGGCTATATATTTTTATAAATAACTAGCTGTACCCTGCGCGCGTTGCTACGCCACCAACTAAAATAAATTTGAAGGAAAGACATTACACGAATATTTAATTCATTTTGAGTCATTTTATTGATTTTGTTCATTTCACAACAATATTGTCTGTTCACTGTGAGCTGTACCTGGTTGACCGAGCTTGGCTCGGTTTTTTGTTTTTGTAATCTCAAATCAAACACCTCTTCTTTGCTTTCCGCGCAAGAAATACGAGGAATTCCGCAATCTACTGAGGAGTAGAAAAACCATAATATACACGGACGGCGAACGCATCCGATAGCAAACTTATCTATAAGAAGTACGACTAACGCCATCTATTGATGAATAGAAAAACCATAATTGACACGGACGGCGAGTTGCTATCAAATATGAACACGTTCGTCAATGTAAAGCTTCAGAAAATATCCTAGAAAAATCTCAAAGAAATAATAGCATCGCTGAAAGACAAAATAGCAGTATTTATGAACGGATTAATTTCTAGCATCAGAAAGCTCCATCTAGTATCGAGTAGAAAGAGTTTTTGGGAAGCGCTGGATATTTTATTGAGCAAAACAAAGTGATATTGTTTAATTAGGTATATTTGCTTCTTAAGTAAGTTTATATTTTTTGCTTTGACAAACGTCATCAACAAAACCGTTGCCAAGAGAGATAGGGCTGCCCTACACTATTTTCCCCCTAATGAAAATCTCACAATTTTTTTTTGACCTTTTCCTAACGGAAGAGTCATCCGTGTATGCCGGTTTTAAACGATCTCTAGATACGACTTTGCTCTGTCCGTTTATATTAATCGTGAAAGTCTTATGTCCTCGAGAAATGACTGGATGTGGGCCGGTATACACAGGAGTCAACGGTGGCTTGATGATGTCGGTGCTGATGTTGGGTTTCACGAGTAGTAGCATCTCTCGTAGTAATTTTGATGGTTTCTTGTCACCCAATTCCATTCTTCCTAATAATTTTTTGATTTTCTGCTCGTCTGTCGCTGAGCATCTCTTTATCAGCGCTTCTTTGAGACTTTCATATGTAGGTGTTTGTGGGGGCCTTAATAGGTCTGCTACTTCTCGCATGGTCTCATTGTCTAGCGAAGTGATGAGGTAATTGTACCTGGTTTTGTCCGCTCTGACGTTTGAAAGTTGAAATTGAGCTTCTATTTGTAAGAACCATAGATCTGGATCGGCTCTCCAAAACGGTGGCAATTTCAATGTGATTTTTTCATCTTGTGCTTGTGTGGTTGACATCACGTCGGGGTCACCAAATTTGGGAAGCGCTGGATACTTTATTGAGCAAAACAAAGTGATATTGTTTAATTAGGTATATTTGCTTCTTAAGTAAGTCTGTATTTTTTTGCTTTGACAAACGTCATCAACAAAACCGTTGCCAAGAGAGATGCCCTCATCGGTCACGGCATTATAGATAGATGGCGCTGATTTATGCCCATCCTATATCTTGGGAACCGAGCTTTTCTCGGACCTGGAACCTTGATAATTCGATTCCGTGGGCTGAAAAACCCCTAATTTGTAACTTTCATGAAAATCGTTGGAGCCGTTTCCGAGATCCTGATTACACATAAATATATATATAAATAAATAAATAAATATACAAGAATTGCTCGTTTAAGTATATTAGATATACCTACAAAATGTGGTATACTATGTATATATTATTATTTATTATTTTATATAATGTATAATATGTATTGTGTATATTTAGTTATTATTTTCTTTTCATTGCACCGAATATCATCGCTCACACCGACAAAGGTTAGCTGGTAGATAAAGCTCGTCTATGTGAATTTTTTTTTGCAATAAAGAATTTATTTATTTATTTTATAGTATAATTTATTAGTCTATATGTGATAATGATTGTATATTAAGTTAATTAGTTAAGTTCCTTCAATAACTCATTAATGTTTCATAATAGGCTTCACTGTTGCCATTAGCTTTAAGTCATTAATATCATCGTCATTAACATTGTCAGTTCAAGAAAATCATAAAAAGCAAACTTATTCAAAAGTCATATTACACGTTAGATGAATATCTTACTGATAAAAAAGCTTGGACATAATCTATGTCATTTTATGTTTACCCTTAGGCATATAATAGGATGACAATGCCCCTATACAGCAGCTATTCTTCTACGTCATAGTAGATTTATTATATATTATTATGGCATTAGTATGTAAGTGGACAATGCCAGTATACAGCAGCTGAATCAAATTGATAATAATTTATTTCATTTATATTTATTTTGACGAGTAAAAGCGCTCATTGGAGCCCATTTGCTAAAAGTAAATAAATAAAAAATAAAAAAAACGAAGTGGACTTTGTAAATCATTAATAAGTGGACTTTACAACTCATTTACAAAAAGGGTATATAAACGGTCCACAAGACTCAATATAGAGATTCGATATACAACTCTTGACCAGAGAACACTGTTAGTTTTAAGCAATAAATAAATCTTTATATAAAAAAGTGAAGTTTTGCTCTCGCCATCTAACAAGGGCTTATGCGAAATATATTTTGTTTTAACTTATGACGTTTTGATTGTTTCAGTTTGAACGTGACATAGTTATTTGGAATAACAAGCGATTTATCAGTAACCCGGCTTATGTGCGTTCGGACAAGACGATCCGCGCGTTCAGGAATTGGTTTTCGCAGTTTTACAGCGAAAACAGTATAAGCTATCAAGACAGCTTACAAGACACGTTAGATTGGTAATCATTGTATAAATTATTGTGAGAATGAACAACCTACGGTGTGTTAAATAAAAAATAAATAAAAACTCTATATAGCGTCATTTAAGGGAGTGACGTCGTTAAATAGAGAGAAGAAATATAGATTTTTTTACTATTATAAAGTACTCAAGTAGCAACTTACAAAGTACTCGTTATTTAGAGTGAGTATGATGTTACATAGAGTGTCCACACAATGAGTATGGAAAACAAGTCGAGCTATTTCGACGTTTTAAGGAGTTACGTGACGTTGATGTTGTACGGAGTTTATACTGTTATCTTTAGTTATTCAATATGACGTTAATTAGAAAGTTTAAGACAATTGAATAATGTACTGGATCGTTTATCCAATTAACTTGGTAGGCTATATACAAAATCGCAATTGTGTAGATTCTTCATTGTTGTATTGAATATCTCAGAAAGGTTTTACATGAGATGGAGAGTTATATTTTGAAGGTAGTTCAACAAATTATATAAATATTAATTCCAATGTGAATATAACCCTACAGAATATTGTTCAATTCTCGTAGGTTGTTCAAATGTACCTATTTATTATTAATTAGATTCTAATTAATTTCTTCTAATTATTAGAAGAAAGGAATAAGTTATAAATATATTTAATGTTAATGCCTTTACGTTTTTAGTTTAGGGTGGGGAAAGGGGTGTGTTTTTGTAAAATAAAGTATTTTTAAATTTATTTTCGTAGTTTTATTTAGATATATATTTAATTTATTTTGATTAAATGGTTAAAATTTACATTTTTGTGTTATCTTCTTCTTCTTCTTTTATTAATTGACTCAGATATCTATTAAAGACAATTCTGCCAATTCGGGCAGCAGACCAATAAGAAATTATAAAATTTTGACTCACACGTAAACCCTCATGTCAAAAAATTAAAATTTACATAAATATAAAAGTAATAGAGCGCCATCTTGTATCTTTTAACAGAACTTCTTAACATGTATTTTATGTATTAGTTTCACTATTAACCACTAGATGGCGATGTTTGTTCAGTAAAATTATTTTTTATTATAGTTACACGTTTTCGAGTGAGTTGGTAGATTTTATATTGGCCTATATGTGTCTTAATTTAGATTGACCTATGCGATATTTATGTATTTGAAGGTCTCTTTTATTCTTAGTAATAAAATTCTCCAACTAAAGGTAAATAAACGATATATAATAATAATTTCTCAATTTCTGTGTATAATTTAACCTCCGATTTCTTGTTTAATATACAATGTTATTTTAAACAAATTAAAAAATTAACTAAATCTGTCGTTAAAAATTTAAACCGCAGTTGTTTTTATGTCATATTGTAAAAATTGTTTATTTTGAATAGCATTTTATCTACAAAATAATATTATTTGATTATTTTTATAGATACTAAACAAATACATTTTTTTATGATAGTCCAACTATTGTACCAAATAGTAAAGTACTAAAATATAAAGGATTTCAACCGTTCATATGTCATTCTTAATATTGTCGTATTATAATAATGTTGCTGCATAGAAAAGCCACTTCACTTGTCCGGGTTTAATATAGTTTCACTTGTCTCGGATAGCGTCGCTAGTACCATTGCAACTTGACACTATTTCTTTGGCATTTCTCAGAAATAACGCTCGAGCAGTGATCGTTATTAAAAACGAGATTGGAGTATAGATTCACTGATTAGAGTTCAAACGGAACTCAGCCGCACATCGATGCTTTAGTTAGGGGTGTGCGATTGGTAAAATATCGATATCAGAGTAAAAAATTTCAATAATCACAACTAGCAAATATCGATATTTAAAAAAATATATCGTTATTTTTTAACAAAAATATAGTAGGTATTTGTTTTGTTATTTTATTAGTTAATTATTTTAAGTAATGATAAAGTATTTTACATATAACAGAGATCATAAAAGTGTACTCATGCTGAAACATAGAGATGAAACTTAGCAGTTGTGCGTATTTCTGACGACAAAACAATAAATTGGTACCGAAAATTAAGCTGATCTCATGATGGAGCTGGAAGGTAGCTGAATGAACTACTCAAGAGCTACTTGTACATATATCGAGTTTAGACTGATTATTTGTTACACTATTGAGTACTTGTATTTCTATAACAATTTATTTCATACATTTTAATAAAAATGTGTTTTTAGTTTTTTAAACCATGTTTTCTTTGCAATTTATAATAAATCCTATTGTTTCTTAAATTATTTTTAGCTTACCTTACACTGTAAGACTTACAGTTGATTATAATTTCCTATCGTAACTTTATCATGCCTTAAAAGTGTTAACAAAACATTGATATTATGTGCTCGATAATATCGATATCAATATTTCATTAACATCGCACATCCCTAGCTTGAGTAGAGATTTGAACTGTCATTGCACATTACGTTCCGTTATCCGCGTTTATAATAAATTTCAATTGTTACTTATTTGCAAAAAGAAAAAATGCATATAACGTTTAAACTAGATATTGAATATGTAATTATATACAAGTATTTCTATTTTATTTTGATTGCTGTATAATGGTTGCTGTGTTTAAAGATTTATCATATTTATTTCTTGGTGTAAATAATTATTACTACATAAAATGGAATGAAATACGATCTCCACTCGAGTCTCGATTCGGTTGAGTAGTTTCATGCACGTTTATGAGTGGGCGGCGTACTTAAGCGTGGATTTTATACTCGAGTAATGATCAGCTGGTCACAGTTAAAGTTTAAACTATGCTCAAGCGTTATTTCTGAATGTGGGCCTTAAATAATTAATTAAAGGTAAGAATGTACCTAAATAAATACTAACATTATATCGTACAGGCTATGATTGGCGAGTTTCTTGTGATTTTTTCACGACAAATGCATTTCCGAAGTTTCATAGATTCTGACTATGTGCAAGAGCCTATGTGAAATAAAGATTATTGATCTTGAAGAATATTTTTATAGAATTAAACCAAGGGAGCGTATTTTAATATTGTGTTATACGAAAAAAAACTACGCGAACGTGACGATTACGTTGAAACAAAACCCATACTAATGCCATGCACAGATGAGATCGAGCCACAGACTAGACAAAAGGAATTTGATGCAAACTTCTCAGTCCACACCACTTCACAGATTTTCCTAAAAATACCGTCGCCATATTGGTATTTGATATTGTCAAAAAGTTAAAGAATACGTCGGTGCTTGAAATAAAATGATTCCTTCTCTATTATTACCAATTGATATAATATTCTACAAGTGATTGTGTAACACCTGTGAGTGCGATAAATGCTTGAAACGCCTACGTTTAATTCAATTCTTGAAGGATTATGATGTTTTCGAAGGAAAAGTGCAGTGGTGATGGTAACGATCCCCAGTCTCCCGTTTCACAAATACAGACTTACAGCGGTGATGAAGAAGATGAAACCATGAAGAACAGTCCCGAGAGTGAAGCGATAGCAGCGCTAAAAAAGCAAATATTTTCGTCGAAAGCGTTCGGAAAGTTGAGCAGCTCCGACCGTCTGGCTCTCAGAATGACAGACTTGACGATTGAGTTAGGTCTCCTCGCTCGATACACCGGCATGAAGTTGCCTGCAGGATACTCTCAAGTCCTTGCGATTGGAGTAAGTAGATACATTATAGACCACCCACAAAATGGCTGACTTATTCTTTCTTATCCCCTGCATGCACATGTCGTCAGTTCGTATGCAAATATCAAGTGGTCGCGATGTACTGAGCGTATTTATGTAAAAATATCGCGATAACACCGGCGCAATACTGCTGTGTTAACTATTATCACTCCAAAGTGTTTTCTTTGTCGTTTTCTTTATGAATTCTATAGAACTGAATCAAAAGACAATTTAATTGATTTTTATAGTAAGCGAGAATAGATCGCCATGTACACGCGTTATGTAGTGTTTTAGTGGTTGAAATAAGGTTATATGTGTATATTTTTTGTGATAAATACGTGAATAATCGGTATATCTTTTTTTATCGTTTGTAATAAATGCTTTATTAACTGAATTAAATAAATATAAGTGTAATTGAGAATTGGCAGACATGTTGTGTTGAGTGTTTCGTTTTCATTGTTTAAAAACAAGTGTTATAAATCTAAATTAAAAATGTCCCAAGTAACTTATAAAGCTGTTTTTATTAACAAAAGTAATTGTTAATGGTTTGTTTTGTGTGCGCGTGTTTTTAAATTGTAACAAATACGTGTTTTACTATTGGTGAGTACATTTTTTCGTTACTTTTTACATAGGTTAGGTTATAAATTGTGATTTTATACACGTATAAGAATGAAGGGAATCTTTTTAATAGAAATTAAGTTTGTAATCGTTAAATTGGTGCTTAAAATAGGGTTAGGCTAAGGTTTAGTATCGTGTCACATGGATTTTGAATTGCATTAATTTCTAATACAAGTTATTTTATACCAAATAAACATCATTGCCACTTCTATAACTTGAAAATTTATTGCTAACACTTTTAAAATTCCGAATAATTAACAAAACAACAACAAAAATTTACTTACGATTTTATAGTATTGGTTATTGAATACAATTTATTAAGTGACAAGTTTATGAATTTTATTTTAAAGATTGTGTAAAATAGTGAAATTATGTGAAAAATTAATTTATTACAATTAATTACAGTGTTTTATTATTATCTGATCTGACACAAAATAAAGGCGATTGAAGTTAATTGTTTGTGGTATTGCTAAACCAAAAAACCAGTGATTGATTATACAGGAAAGCAAATAGGTTAGACTCAAGATGATCCATATTTTAAGAGATTCGTTCACCATCCCTGCAATACAGTTTCTTTGTCTAATAGTGTCAATAAATAAAAAAAAAAGATGAGGATATGTGAGGATGTTCCAAGTGCTAGACTAGGAGTAACCTGAAAGAAGAGTAGGATCATAATATTCAACACTTATACCACTGTGGTCAGTTTGGTATTCTTTATAAAAACTCTTCTTAGTTCGAGGAGTTTACACCCCGAAAGACTATCAACTGTAGACATGGTCTCACGGACTACTTATACACAATTTTCGTGCTTATTTAAAACAAAAATGTTAAATTGCCTAAAATATATACCAAGTCGTTACCTCTGATACCTTTAGATCGGCGGTCAGCAACCTTTTGGCAGGCAAGGGCCGCAGGGTGGCAAAATAAACTAAAGGCGGGCCGGACTTCTGATATTAGCGCAATACTTACATTGTATTTGGCCTTTATTGCTAGAAAAATAACCACTTATTTACAAAACATTCACGGGCCAACAGCGACCATCCGTAGATAATAATAATTTACTTTGAAATATAACGGTCTGTGGGACCATGCCTCCATAGAAGTGTGACAAAAAGGAACATCCACAGTTAAAGGTTAAGAGTATGTAATCTGATAAAGGCGGTTAAATCAGTGTGACTTCAGTCATGGTATCTGAAGTATAATTCTAGCAGTGCTGGGAGTTATGGCTTTAATAAACCATAGGAAGCATTTGATGAGAATTCGCAAGGAAGTAGAAATAGAACAAGTCGTATCAGCTGAAATTTGTGACAAGTTAAAATAGGAATCATTTAATTTATAGAATACTAGCTTCTACCCGCGACTTCGCTCGCATTGAAGGCATTAAATAAGTATCAGAGATCATTTCAATAGAAATGAATCAATATGATAACTATATTTTCGTGCTAGGCCGGGATTATCAATTTTAAAAAATTATTACATGCAATGATGTTTCCTAACCTCAAAAATTCCAAACAGCTTAAACTGAAAAAATAATTTATTTTTTTAATAAAAAGTATCCTATGTTACTTCTAGTAGCTCCAAAAATATGTGTACAAAGTTTCATGATGATCGGTTAAGTAGTTGTTGCGTGAAAACGTAACAAACAAACTCACATTCACATTTATAATATTAGTAGGGATAGTCTGGCATATGACCAGTTATGTCCACTATGTCTTGAGGAGACAGATGTGAACTAACGAAATGCAGTTTAGTAGTAGTAGGATTCATGTTTGTACATAGTTTTTCATATTATTGCTGGTTCGTACCTGTGTGGTTGATTGGAAATTCAGTTTTTTGTTAACAATTTCATGTACAGGCTTATAATTGGCTTCCTTGTGGCCTTCTTCTCGTGATACTTCATTTTATGTTTACCCATAGGTATACAATAGGATGACAATGCCCCTATACATCAGCTATTATTCTACGTCATAGTAGATCTATATATATAAAACTCAAAGGTGACTGACTGACTTAGTGATCTATCAACGCACAGCCCAAACCACTGGACGGATCGGGCTGAAATTTGGCATGCAGGTAGATGTTATGACGTACGCATCCGCTAAGAAAGGATTTTGATCAATTCCACCCCTAAGGGGATAAAATAGGGGATGAAAGTTTGTATAAATCTTATTAGATTTTCGACTGATTGAACTGAAATTAAAGATTGGAGTTACTGTGATGAAGACGTTTTTACACACGCTAAACAAAAACAAAGCCGCAAAAACTATACCTAATTAATAATAATACTTCTTAACGGGAGCGAAGCCGCGGGCAACAGCTAGTTATTAATATAAAAGCGCTCTATTGGAGCCAATTTACTAAAAGTAAATAAAAAAAAGAGCAAGTGCACGCCTGTAGTGCCAATGCTGATAAACTATTTTCATTTCATATCATATGATCACTTGATGTTAAATCAAAGTGCGGTCCAAAGACCGGTTATGCCTGCTTACTGTACTTTTTCACTTGTTTGGTATTTTATAATTGTTCTTAGTTCAAATTCTAACATTGTCTTTACTATCTGGAGTCGTGTGATGTCTGATCTGTAACTGAAATTTTGTTTAGTTTTTTTTATTTATTTACTTTTAGTAAATGGGCTCCAATAGAGCGCTTTTACTCGTCAATACAAATATAAATGAAATAAATTTTATTAATTTAATAATTATCAATTTGATTTAGCTGCTGTATACTGGCATTGTCCACTTACATACTAATGTCATAATAATATATAATAAATCTACTATGACGTAGAAGAATAGCTGCTGTATAGGGGCATTGGCATCCTATTGTATACCTAAGGTTAAACATAAAATGACATTGGTTATGTCCAAGCTTTTTTATCAGTTTATAAGAACAGTGGTCAACTAGATTGTATATTGGAAGTGTGATTTTGTTAGTAGGCTTTAAAAATTAAGACCTAGTAAAAGACTATAGTGTTATTGTACCTTTCTCTTTGTAGTGTACTGTTCCTTCTAAAGGGGACATCCCCTTATCTTCTCAGCGTTGTGTTTCTGTCTTTGAAATCTCATTATTAACCTTTTTAAAAATATAAATAAAAAAATAAATTCTATTTAAAAAAAGTTAAATTTCGAAATTCGAATAAAAAATATTGTGATACTTTTTTCGCGTCGATATGTATGGATATTGTGACCGTGTAGTACTTATGTACATTTAAAAATAAAAGTAGCAATCAATTGTTTAAGATGTCCCGAAGTTTTATATAAATCATGGACATATGAGCACGATGGAATCTATAATAGTATCACAAAAAAGATGAGATGTTTCTAAAACTAGTGACGTTTACAGTTTAGGATAAACTAGATGTAAGACCCTAGGTCAGCCATTCTCAAAGTGTGTTCCGCGGAACCCTAGGGCTAAAATACTGCAAAAAATACATATCAAAGGGAGATTATAAGGTTACATCTAAATATTCCGACTAAATATTACATTGCAATATGATTATTCATAAATACATATAAACCAGTTTCTTATAATTATATTAAGGCTTTTTCCTTCGCCAAAAAAAGTTTGAGAATCGCTGCCCTAGGTATAACTAGATTGCATCACGTGTTTCTTAGTACGCCTCGTGTCATTGACCTTTTAGTTTTTCAACACTAAATTGACCATGCATTTTGAAAGTTTGGGACTTTTTTAAAATATACGAATTTTTCCAGATCACGGAGGATTCTGACCACGACGACGGCGACGACGACTACTCCAGCGACGATAGTTTGCCGGTTGTTAGAAGGAAAAGAATTAGACGTAGCAGGGGTCATTATAAGCATGGAATTCGGGCTTGCCATAGAGGCAGAGAGGTTAGTCCTACTTTGTTTTTGTTTATTACTATCCTCTTTTGAGTTTGCCAGAGTGTGGTCCAGTAAGTCATCTTTTATTTACGTCTATATACAAGAATGCGTAATAATGAATGAAATAAATCTAATAAGATTTATACAAACTTTCATCCCCTATTTTATCTCCTTAGGGGTGGAATTGATCAAAATCCTTTCTTAGCGGATGCCTACGTCATAACATCTACCTGCATGCCAAATTTCAGCCCGATCCGTCCAGTGGTTTGGGCTGTGCGTTGATAGATCACTATGTCAGTCAGTCACCTTTGAGTTATATATATTTAGATATAATTAATTAATTATATACATTATGCGTTTTATTTTTTGATTAATTTGGAAACCGCTTAAGTCACTCCCTCTCCCCACGCTTCTCCTTTTTTTTTTATTTTAGTAATTCCTCCAATAGAGCGCTTTTACTTGTCAATACAAATATAAGAGAAATAAATTTATATCAATTTGATTTAGCTGCTGTATAGGAACATTGTCCACTTACATACTAACGTCATAATAATATATAATAAAAAATCTACTATGACGTAGAAGACTAGCTGCTGTATAGGGGGCATTGTCATCCTATTATATACCTATGGTTATATCCAAGCTTTTTTATCTATAACAGCCATTCTCAAAGTTGTGTTCCGCAGAACCCTAGTGCTAAAATATTGCAAAAAATACCTACTAAAGGGAGATTATAAGGTTACATCTAAATATTACATTGCAATATGATTATTCATAAATACATATAAATCAGTTTTTTATAATTATATTAAGACTTTTTCCTTCGCCAAAAAAGTTTGAGAACCGCTGATCTATAAGATATTCATCTAACCTGTAATATGACTTAACTATAACAGACCGTTTAAAATGTCACATATTCCGCTGTGATTATTGTGTTAATCTGTAAAAATATATATATCTTTCAGGAAGCTCGTAACATAGGTCGTCGTGCCGCTGAGCCTTTTCGTGCCGCTGAGCCTGGTTGTGCCTCTCGGTCCCAACAGGTAGTCTCCGAAGTGTCCGACGTCGGTGATGAGAACGAGAGTGAGTCCAACGAGTGGACTGAAGTTGATGAGCGTTGTGGATTATTAGATGCAGGTGATTATTTATTTCTTTATTACTTAATAATACAGAGAATAATTAAATAGTTTAAAAAACTAAAAAAAACATGCACGCTAGCTTTATCTCTTTTACTCCACTACACAAGATCTACAAAAGAATTTATGGCTACGCTTTAGTTGAGGACCCCAGAATTTATTAAATGTGAAAATGTAAAAAATTTTTTTTCTAAATTGTGTCAATTCTTTTAAAAAAGACAAGTTTATAACGGGCTATGACATGAAAAATAGAATTTATAAATCCTGGCGGTCCTAATAAGGATAATGGGAAACTGTTATTAAATTATTGCATTGTCATCGATCCTTAATACGTATGCAAAGATTCAAATTAATCAGACTTCTGGAAATTGGTGAAAATTATGCTCAATGATTCCGTTACATACATACAACCCAAGCTAATAAAAGCGTGTTAATAATAATAATAATAATAAGCGAGTAAGGAGATGGCGGCCTTATGCTAAGAAGCGACCTCTTCCAGGCAACCAACTTTGAGATGTAGAGCAATGCAGAAGACAAATAGCGGGAGGTACAAATATAGATAAACATGAACTACGCAATACACACCATGTTGCATAGATTATGGTGATTATGTTAAAAGACAAAACACTTACGTTCACAGCACATTACCGCCAATATCGAAATGTCACTTTGACAGTTTACTTTATAAATTATCAAAGTGAGTAGTGGTGTGGCTACGTCTATTCATAGACAATAGTCGATTCGGTCGAATTCTAACTTAAATACATTTTATTTCATTTTATGCAGTAATTAATTATTAGACAGTAATGAAAATAAAATAGTAATATTTTGCATATACTTATATATCAAATATTCAGTTTAAATATTAATTTACATTCTTTTCTTTCTGTTATTTATATTTTAATAAGTTTCTACTGAAACGATTTTTTTTATAAACGCGTGTAACATAACGTAATGACAGCTAGATTACAGTAATAGTTTGACATTAACTTATACTAAAGTTTGGGACTCTCATTGTCAATTTTTGTGGTCCTTTTGTGCTTCTTGCTATAATACAAAGGTTTTACAAGTCCAGTGTTTTTATTTGTTAACGTTTATCTTTTTAGGTGCTTCGGAGGGTTCTAAGAACACGGACATAAACGGATTTAGTGATTCACAGGTTGGTATGCTAAAAATCGTTTCTTGTGGTCTTCTTCTCGTCGTACGCCTTTCTGAAGTCATGGTAGAGTCTAACGATGAGCCATTAGTACCTATGCTAATAAACTCTTTTTACTAAGCTTGTAGATGCAACTGCATACGTGATGCAGTGTGTGTTTAGTTTTGGGTAATAGTTAACACTAGATTTACCAGCTTAAATATACCTATTTCTACCAAAACCAAAAAGTATATATTCGTTACAAATATATATAAAATAATATAAAACTCATAAAACTAATTCTTCTGTTATAAATTAAAGAAGATTAGAAGAATTAAAGAAAAGCAGTAGGAAATTTAATTTGATCCTGCAAGACCAGTCATTTTGACTGGTCTGGTAAATCTAGTGTTAAATTTGTTTTGTTTTTTTTTTTCTTTTAGTAAATGGGCTCCAATAGAGCGCTTTTACACGTCAATACATGTACAAATATAAATGAAATAAATTTAATAATTATCAATTTGATTTAGTTGCTGTATACTGGCATTGTCCACTTACATACTAATGTCATAATAATATATAATAAATCTACTATGACGTAGAAGAATAGCTGCTGTATAGGGGCATTGTCATCCTATTGTATACCTAAGGGTAAACATTATTCCAAATTCCACTAAACATAGTCCATCTGTTAATTAATAAAAACCTGTAGTTTAGTTTAGTATAGGTATTGATGTAATGTTCTTCAGCAGGGTCCAGATGCACCGCCTATGGGACAGTTCCTATTGCCATTAGTCACTGCTGAGAATTTGCAAGCGACACAGAAAGAACCTAGTGTTGTCAGACAAGAGGATGTGAAGGAGGTTAGTTTTTTTAAAGTTATACTTTAATAAGTTTGACAGTTGCAATGGTGCAATATCATTGGTTAAAAATAACATCAACAATGTTTGAAGCGTGTGATTGGTCTCTTTTAGATTTGTACTGCTGATTGACGTTTGAATTTTTGAACTTTACTTAATAAGTAATTATTTGATAGTAGCAATGGATTAGTATCATTGGTTAAAAATAACGCCGACAATGTTTGAAGCGTGTGATTGGTCTATTTTGGTTTTGTACTGCTGAGTGATGTTCGAAGTTTTGAACTTTACTCAGAGAATCTATGCTTTAGCGTAGTTTCAGAATATGGGTCTTGGTCAGCTTATTGGTTAAAATAAAATAAATAAATAAAACGTTTATTTTTAAATAATTTTTTACAATATGTTGCCTTGGTGCCAAAAACCAGTGTTGGTTTGTCTTGGCGCTGCACATTCGTCTTACATTCTAAATATAACTTAAATTAATATAAATATATGTTAATACATATATACAACAAAATAATATAAAATATAATAAAAAAAATAATTTTTGAGTAACCGCCATCTGTTTTAGTATTATTTTGTTTATTTTTATATACAGGTAGTTTCAAAGATTTTTCATGATTTTTAAATTTATATCTGTAATTTTTAATGTTCAAAGACTGTCTAAATTCAAATGAGAAACGTATTGACAAGTGTTGGAACAATATATAATGATATTGGTTAGTCTCGAATCAGCATAGCAGGGATATTGTGCTCACGTATTCTTGGTCTCTTTTCAGATACTCTCTACAGCCACTGTAGCTAAAACGCAAGCCGGTTTATTTGATATCAACGCAGCGATACCGTCTGAAAAAATGTAAGCCTTTTTCATTTGTCTTGTTTGAAGTAGACAGCTGAATTGATTGTTGTTGACAGCTATTCCTATAGCTTAAAATTAGATGGAGTGTAGTCGTATGTCGGGTTACTTTAAAAAAAAGAAATTAATTATCTTTGAAAAGTGGTGGTAATGTACGTACACAAATGGATACAGTTTTTGTAGGTATATAAGCAGTGTGTGTGTGAATAGTGAAGGAGATATCTGCATCCCTTTCGCACATGCCTCAACTTCGACCTATCTAATGATTGTTTCTTCCAGTCCAAAGTTCAATCTGTATGCATTTGAAGATTGTCGTTTGTACTTCAATGCTATTATTAATTTGTTTGTGTAACGGAACGTGTTATATTAGACAAGTAACACGTGTAACGGAACGCAACCAACGTCAGTGGCCACATAACAAGAGCACTAATACACAACTAACTATAATATTATTAAATAACATTTTATTTAACCATACTACAGTTAGCGTGTAAAAATTTCAGGAATCATCAATTAAGCGAAACGGAAGCGCTGGTTGTGTCGCCCGAGGAGGAGGCTACACTCTTGCAATGTATCTCTGGTAAGCTATCCTGTCAGTTTTTGGAACTACCTTCAAAATATAATTCTCCATCTCATGTAAATGCTTTCTGAGAAATGAAGAATCTACACAAACAAACTATGCAAATGACAACTTCATGTACAGGCTATGATTGATGAGTTTCTTGTGGTCTTCTCATCATACGCCTTTTATTTGAAAAATAGGAGCTGTCATCTGACAAATTGCTCTGGTAAATTTGTATAATTATTTTGCTACAAACTAGAAATTTGACAGAAGGCAGTTAGTAGGTTTTGCAACAGTGTGATGTGAAGGCATTTTTGTTGACTGAAATATGAAACATCATTAAACTTCATATAATACTATGCATTATATCTTCATGTAAATGCTTTCTGAGATACGAAGAATCTACGCAAACAAACTATGCGCAATTATATATATAGTATATATATGCATAGTTATAAACTCCATCTTGTTCACAGATGAGTGGGGTCAATCTCGTGGTGGATGTTGGACCTCGTGTGGTGAGCTGCTCCAGGAGATGTTCAATTGGTGGTCCGATCATATCAAACTGAAAGATGGAGTTTTGAGTAATATGTAAGTGGTGTAGCAAGTGACAACCCCCAAACTCACCCTTATATAGGGTGGTTCTGAGAGTATTATTCTTCTTTTCAGGGCGAAGATGTATAATGCTCGTGAATGGTCGTATAGTCCCCACTATGCTTGCCATTGTCATTTGTGTCTGGGTTGTGTTGTGGGGCCCATCAACGTGTTCATTAAGGATATATTACTAGCGTTAGCTAATTCAGGTATGCTATTGGGAATGGCCTCTAACTACCCTCAATATAACGATTTAACGAATTTTTCAAAGTACCCTAGAACTGCCCGTAAGAGCTAATGCAAAATATACCTTTACATTACGAATACATTTGTCAAAATATAAAAAGAAAGTATTATTTACCTCTATTTAACGAAATCGTTCGCTATAACAGGGAAAGTAGATTAGTACCTACGTAAAGCTGAGATTAATATTTTTTTAACCTTGTTGAAACGAATCGTAGACCAACCTAACCTCCGTATAACGAAATTACTTGATATAACGAATTATTTTCTGATTCCCTTCAGTATGCAACCTTGATATAACAAGGTTGCACTGTATTTTTATTGCTTGATCATCTGTTATTAAAGTATTGAATAATGAATGAAGCTACAAATGACATCCAATGCTTAATACTATTATATCTATTGTTGAAGTGAACAGCTGCATATTATTAATTTTATTTTGACAAGTTCAAGTGTTCCAATAGGAATCTATGGATGATGTAAAAGAATATTTATTTATTTAGGAATGATACATAAATATGGTTTTTAAAGGCCCCACACTAGTCAATGCCTTGTAAGGTACCTAATCAAACCTAAAAAACTTAATTAACTGTTTTGGATAATTAGAATTAGAACCTTTTTGTATGAAAAAATTAACTGGGGTATTTGCTAGTTACGTATTATTTTAGACTACTGCCCCACCCCTGAGCTCGTGTCTGTCACGTGGGACCTATCAGTTACTATTACTAACATTATATATACATACATACATATATATACATTATACATATTAACACTAGATTTACCAGACCAGTCAAAATGACTGGTCTTGCAAGATCAAATTAAAATTCCTACTGCGTGTAACATTTTCTTTAATTCTTCTAATCTTCTTTAATTTATAACAGAATTAGTTTTATGAATTTTATATTATTTTATATATATTTGTAACAAATATATACTTTTTTGGTTTTGGTAGAAATAGGTATATTTAAGCTGGTAAATCTAGTGTTAACATTGTTTTTTTTTTAGAATATTTATTTTACTTCTCTAAGGTTTTTGTATGGTCATTGTTGTGTTATAATTGCAGGTGAACATACGATGCGTGATGCAGTTATAATATTAAAAGCTTTGAAATGTCAACGGGCCAGATCAGTTATAAATCCTAATTTATGGGAGATACCTCCGAGATTCGATCTGTCCGATAAAGGTGAGGGTTTACCTGAGGTCCATATTCTGAACCTACACTCGAGCATAGATTCAGTGTTTAAAGTTCAAAACTTTAGACGTCACTTAGATCCAATCTACATGTATAATTAATTGTTTCAGGCGTTACTTTACGGAAATCCATATTAAAGGAAATTATTTAAAATTATTTTGCTTATAATTCCCGCTACATTAGGTCGATGAAGGAAAATAACCTCTACCAACATGCAATGACTTGTCTCGACGCGTTTCGCCACTTCACGTATCCTGATGATGCCACATGAAGTTATCGAATGTTGGTGGAGGTTATTTTCCTTCATCGATTTCAAATCTAAGATTCAATTATAAGCAAAATAATTTTAAATAATTGGATCCTTCTACACGTATATGTAAATCAATAGAATAAAAATACAAACCCCACTCGTAGACAGCAGTCCTCTAGACTGGAATTGCTACCTACCCGCAACAAAGCTTGCTAAAGTATTCTATAAGTGTGTTTTTCTTTTGTTTAATTTCAGGTGCCCAATTAGTTTATGAAATCTTATTAGAACTGTCCGAGGAGAGTAGTATGGCTAAAGACATTGTGAACAAAGTGTGCGCGTGTCGGCCCCAATTGCAACCGCTGAGTGCAGAGTGAGTCGGGTTTTCATTTATATAACTAGCTTTTACCCGCGGCTTCGCTCGCATTTAAGTCATTAAATAAGTATCAGAGATCATTTCAATAGAAGTGAATCAATATGATTCCAAACAGCTGAAAGTATAGTCAATTGGAAACTATAGTAAAAATATTTTTTAGTACCTCCAAAAATATATGTACAAAGTTTAATGATGATCGGTTAAGTGTTTGTTGCGTGAAAACGTAACAAACAAACTCACATTCACATTTATAATATTAAGTAGGGATAATAATAATACTTTATTGTTAACTAAGCAGTGATCTCTACCAAGCAACTAATCTTAGGGTAGTAGATCAGGAAGTAAATAGTAGGGTGCAAAATAAAATTAAATACATAAGGCACTAGCTATATACATAGTTGAACCTGGATAATTGAGAATAATGACCAGTGGGCTTATCACGAATTTAGTCTGGCTTTCGAATCGAGCTGTCACAAGTAAAACGGATCTGTTAGCAATCAGGATCATGAATTTTTACTAACGACTAACGAGCACCAGCAATCTATCAAATGAACGAAAGATCGAGACGTTCGAAAATTAACAAAAAGTATCTAAAATATTGTAGTTCCAAATCCGCACGCGGTGGCGCTGCTCAAATTTCCATACAAATCGCTTGAAGCGAACTCGGTTCGAAAGCCAGATTAAAATTCGTGATAAGCCCACTGGTCTAGTCACTTTTAACCCCAAATGCCCCTATTAGTGACAGAAACCGCTGTCAGAGAGAATATTTACTATACAGTAATGCCCCGCTTTACGCGAGGGATACGTTCCGGGAAAAATCGCGTTAACTGAAATTCCCGCGACCATAGAGAAGTTGATGACTACACTATGTTTATACGCACTCTTTCGCGTAATTTAATAATAAATTTGAATTTCGCGTTATAGTGAAACCGCACATAACGGGGTCGCGTAAAGCGGGGTGTTACTGTAATATTTTAATGGAGATCTCTAAACTCGCAATTCGAGTTAAGGACTGTATTTGTGTAAGTGAGAATGACTCCCAAACTTTCGTAAGTGAGAATAACATTCGGGTCCTTGAATTCTCGCTTATACAGCTTTTCGATTGTGTGGTTACATGCAGAGTATGTTATTTCAGGAATGCTGTCACAAGGTTGTGTACAATATTAGAAAATTTTAAAGCAGCCTCCGTCTGTCCATTTCGGGTAAGTTTCGACAACCTTGAAGCAGAGGCGGCTCGTCCTAAAGAGCGCTGGTGCAGTGCACTCCCACGAAAATTACAGAAGTAATCTATATTTCTTCATAATACATACTATCCTTACATTACATTCATTCTATTCTACTATGCCTATACAATAGTGTATTATATTACCTATATCTACGCCGCTGTAATATAAGTTCTGTAATTTTCGTGGGAGTGCACTGCACCAGCGCTCTTTAGGACGAGCCGCCTCTGCCTTGAAGTGAAATGAACGAATCCATTTTTTTTTGTCTCATAACATACTCATCTAAAACAGCAATTCTCAAACTTTTTTGGCGAAGGAAAAAGCCTTAATGTAATTATAAAAAACTGATTTATATGTATTTATGAATAATCATATTTCAATGTAATATTTAGATGCAATATTTAGATGCAACCTTATAATCTCCTTTTGGTAGGTATTTTTTGCAGTATTTTAGCCCTAGGTTTCCGCGGAACACCACTTTGGGAATGGCTGGTCTAATGTGTCGTATGTTTTATTTCACAGATCGAAATGGACAATCTCAATGAATGTCTTATCATTAACGAGTATACTTCACGTGGACTAACTGCTTATTTGAAAACATATCATTCAAAAGGTAAGTCACACGTATTTCATGATTTTTTCACCCCCTCCCCCGCTCTTGTCACAGCTGGTTTTTTTTTAATTTTCTAAATTAAAAATTCGTTTTCGATATAATATCGAATTTGCTACAACTTTGTCTTCCGTGTGGACCGCGAGTCGAGTACAGTTTCGGAAATATCTCGCTCACTTCCGGTTTTTTTGTATGACTTCCGGGATTTTGTTCTCTATACGTTCCTAAATGTTTCACCTACCCACCTTATCGGGAATAGGTTAATAATTGATGTAATGAGTGAGTGAGTCAGTGAGTGGTGGTTTAGCTGTTATAACTGTAATAATAATGCATACTAATATTTTGTTTTACAGTTAATACTAGATTAAACATGTACCAGTGCGACTGTATGACTCCAAAAACGTTATGCGTCGCGCAACAAGAAGCCATATTTAGGTGAGTGAAACGCTCCATGTTGTATTAAATGAAAGACTGGTCCTCCTAGTGGCCGGTAGATGGCGCTTGTCAATCATGTATCTCGCATCGTAAAAATCGCGAATACTATATTAGTTTAAATCTTGCTTCTTTCAAATATTAAGTTATATTAACGAGTCCCATTAACATGGTAGGCTATCTACAAAGTTGTCATTGTGCATAGTTTGTTTGTGTAGATTCTTCGTTGTAGCATTTACATGAGACAGAACTAATCAGGACAGGATATAGGACTAAAGAGAAACTTATATAAGATAATAATGTAGATTAAAATGGATTAAAAATATAATTATCACAATGCACTGTGGCAATCGAAAGATCAGAAGAAAACAAGAAAGATGAAACTGACAGACTAAACGTCAAAACCTCAAATATTCTTAAATACGTATTTTCTGTTTGTAGAATCGACCACCATATATATATATATATATATATATATAAGACACTAGGCGCAGTTTTTTAGCAGACACTGTTTTCTTCGTTGTAAATAAAACCAAAAGTTTCAATAACTGAAATTAAAGTGTATTTTTATTAATATTTAACTATAATAACATTACACGATTGTGTATAACATTAAAAATTACTTACCTGAAATTAAAGAAACGATATTTCAAGTAATTATTTAACAACTTTTCTCTTTTAATAATTTCTATGCATTAACGTGGCGTTGTGTCAAGACGTCCATAGACAATCGCGACACGACCAGAGATATATGGTTTTTTTTTTGTATTTCAGAACGACATTTGTGTTTTTTATACGATCGGCCAATTATGTTAATCAGAAAATAGATTTGAGCAATTTTCCTGTAAGTATATGTTTGGTTCTTTTTAGTTGATAATCTAAAGAAAAGAGATTGGGGGAAGATCAGTTGTTAAGGCCCGTATTGAGAAACGACGCTCGAGGGTGGTCTGAACTGTGATCACCTAATCCATTACTTGAGTATAGAATTTGAGTAGAAATTACTTTTTATTCCATTTTATACAGTATTTATGGCAACCATTAGACAGCAATCAAAATAAAATAAGTAATATGTTGCATATACTTATATATCAAATATTCAGTTTAAACTCTTATAAACGCGTGTAACAGAACGTAATGACAGCTAAGTGACAGTAGACAGTTGCAATGGATTACTATCATTGGTCAGACATCACGTCAACAATATTTCAAACGTGTGATTGGTCTATTTCACTTCGTATGACTGATGTTTGTAGCTTTGAACTTTAATTAGTGAATCTATGCTTGAGTTTAGTTTCGAAGTACGGGCTTTAGAATAATGGACTGTTGTTGTCAAAGACTATATGTGAGCTTTATTTTATTTTAAATTACATTATTGACATTATAAAACTGTTATAGTGTCTAATGTTTGTTTTGTAGGCGCCATATCACCATATTAATCAAGGAGGACCAACTGCGCCTGCGCTGCAACAAGGAACGCCGACCGGCACGGGGGCAAAGTTAGTAGTTTTATACTTTAAATAGAAGAAACACTTGTAGTCCAATTACAAACATACAATCTACTTGTCGAGTATTCGGCCAGTAGTCCAATAAGATTATACAAATTTTTTACCTGTTTATAAGAATAATATGAAAACAAATTTTATTAGAAGTGTAGTATCTATCCCTTTATCACCATTGAGAATGCCGTCCTATCCTATAATTAAAATTTCATTTAGTTTATATAATAGTACTCCTTTTTATAATATGTAGTTCTAATGTAATTTTGTAGGTAGGTGAATAAATAAATAAATGTCGGTTTTTGAAACCTACCCGCAATTATAGTGTTAAATGTAGAAATACCCTTTCTTATTACCAATATCTTATTATTACTTAATAATACAGAGTAAGCGAGTAAGAAGAGATGGCGGCCTTATCGCTAAGATACGATCTCTTCCAGGCAACCAACCATCTTACTATTACAGTGGTACCTCGACATACGAGTTTAATTCGTTCCATAACCTTGTTCGTATCTCAAAGCACCGTATGTAGATCAGTGGGCTTATCACGAATTTTAGTCTGGCTTTTGAACCGAGTTCGCTTCAAGCGATTTGTATGGAAATTTGAGCAGCGCCACCGCGTGCGGATTTGGAACTACAATATTTTAGATACTGTTTGTTAATTTTCGAACGTCTCGATCTTTCGTTCATTTGATAGATTGCTGGTGCTCGTTAGTCGTTAGTAAAAATTCATGATCCCGATTGCTAACGGATCCGTTTTACTTGTGACAGCTCGATTCGGAAGCCAGACTAAATTCGTGATAAGCCCACGGGGCGCATGCTGGGGTCATGTGCGATTCCTCGTATCTCAAATTGTGCTCGCATCTCAAAGCAAAATATCGCTCGTATCTCAAAACACTCGTATATCGAGGTACCACTGTGTTTTATTATATATTATGTTGTATTAACGTTAAGAAACCAACACTGGTTTTGGTGGCAAGGCAACTAACAGTTACTAAATCATATGTAAAGTAAATAATATTCTTGTCTCTCTTTCTTCATCCAGACCGCCGGACGCTGGTTACTTTCGTCATGATGAAGAGCCCATGTCGTGCGATGACAGCTGCGACCAGTCTGCGGCGGATTCGGACGAGGATTGTGAGTTATTCGTCATTGTATCTTGAAGTAGTTGCAAGCATAGATTCACTGAGTAGAGTTCAAAACTTCAAATGATAATAATCCATTGCAACTGTCTACTGTCACCTAGCTGTCATTACGTTCTGTTACACGCATTTATAAGAAATCGTTTCAATTAAATTAATATATAAATAACAGAAAGACAAAAAACGCAAATTAATGTTTAAACTGGATATTTGATATATATGTATATGCAACATATTACTATTTTATTTTGATTACTGTCTAAAATGCTTTAAGTAATGATCACAGATCAAACTACGCTCGAGCGTTATTACGAAGTAGTTTCTTCTTGACAACAGCAAGAAGCGATTGAGGTTATCTAGGTTTTCTATACCTACCCACATGCAAGTTTTTATCGGGTAATGAGTATATATAAATAAATTGTATTTCAGGTGCGTCGTCATTGTCATCTCTAGGCTCTGTCGGTGAAATCCTGTCAATGGCCGAGACCGCTGTGGATTACGAGCTCGCTCCTGGTCCAGGGGAGATGGCGGAGATAGTTAAACATTTAATTGAGTAATGTTATACTTTATTATGTAATTATGCTCAAGTCTTAAAGTATAACTTAAGTGACGAGAGGAGCGTAACATTCGTCTCCTTAAGCAGGCATAGTGGGGGCGATTATTGCAAAAAACTATACTATCAGACAGAGTGTTGTCATCTGCTAGGTTGATATATTTTTTTAAAAATGTCCTTAAATCATAAATATTTATTTTGTATATGATCTTCTGGCTTTGGCATATAGTTAAAATGTATAGTGATTTCGGAAAGACATATGACAACAAGTAGTGTAGCTAGGTAACCAAAGGCCCTGGGGCAAAAAATGAACTAGGAGCCCCAACTATACTAAGAATGCAGGGGAGTTCCCCGCAAGTTTCAAACAAAGATGTTCGAGACTTGTTAGGAGATCACCTGTATTTTTTAAATAAATTATTAAAGTCGCGTTCCTGGAATCTGGCTTGTTTATATTCCGAATGTGGGAACAATTTTCTCTAGTTCAGTTAGTAGCTACGACGCTAATAGTTAGACAAGTGATGGGTGCCACGTGTCAGGGGGGCTACTCGGGACGAAAATACGGACGTTTCCTACTCAGGAAGACGGATTTGACAGCGACGTCACGACAGATAGGGCATACAATGCTTATTTTACGGGCTTATATCGCAAAATTCACGTAAACTGCAGAGGTGACGGCCGTATCACGAAATTTCGGATATGCCTGAGTAGACCCCCAGGTGTGGGAGTATTGAAAATTTAATGTTTTGTATTTTGCAGTTCAATGTTGGCAATTGAGACTGTAATGGATAGAATTTTAACGAATTGCGTCGATTGGCCTCGAATGGACGAGATACATGATGTTCTGAGGTAAGAGACGATAGAGTAGGCAGTTGTCTCCACTCTAGCCTAACAATCAGGTGGAGTGTGCTCATATGCTTGGCAAATCCCTACTTAATATTATAAATGTGAATGTGAGTTTGTTTGTTACGTTTTCACGCAACAACTACTCAACCGATCATCATGAAACTTTGTACACTAGAATTTTTATTTGATCTTGCAAGACCAGTCATTTTCTAGTGTTAAAAAAAAACAATTGATTTTTTACTATAGTTTCCAACTGACTATAGTTGCAGCTGTTTGGAATCGTATTGATTCATTTCTATTTAATTACTTAAATGTGAGCGAAGCCGCGGGTAAAAGCTAGTATAAAGGAAATTATTTTGGTTATAATTCCCGCTACAACATTCAATAACTTGTCTCGACGCGTTTCGCCACTTCGCGTGGCATCATCAGGATACGTCAGTCTTTGCATGTTGGTGGAGGTTATTTTCCTTCATCGATCTAATGTAGCGGGAATTATAAGCAAAATAATTTCCTTTAACACTAGGTTTACGGACGTTTTTTATATACCTACTTCTACTAAAACGCATCAATTTGACGCATATCGTAGCGATAGGTATACCACATAGACAAGTTCAGTAATTCAACACTTTTAAAGAAAATAGACTTCAATATATATATTTCCCTCGATCAATGAATAAAAGTCATACAAAGAGATAAAATAAAAATTTAAACAGTTTTTGGTAATTCTCTGATAAAAGTCAAAATGCGTCAAATTGACGCGTCCCGTAAACCTAGTGTTAATATGGATTTCCGCAAAGTAACGTCTGAAACAACCAATTATAAAAGCTAGTATATATATTGCAGTAAGGAAATACAAGACGACTTGATGGACGTAGACAAGATGCTTATGGACATATACGAACGGCTTCCCGCTGTTCATGAGAAACAAGTGCAGGTCTATCAGAGGCACGTCAATATGGCCGCTGTGAGTATATGTCATCAAGTCCTTATATACGTGCACTTGCTCATCGTTAGTCTGGAAAGGCGTATAACGAAAAGAAGACCACAAGAAACTCGTCAATCATAGCCTATACATAAAGTTTGTTTGTGTAGATTCTTCGTTGTTATATTGAGTGTATCAGAAAGCATATTATATTTTGAAGGTAGTTCAACAAAATGTTAGTTCCTATTAAAGGAAATTGTTTTTGTTATAATTCCCGCTAGATTCGGTCGATGAAAAAAATAACCTCCACCAACTTGCAATAAAATTGTCTCAACGCATTTCGCCACTTCACGTGGCATCATCAGGATACGTTAGTTATTGCAAGTTGGTGGAGGTTATTTTCCTTCATCGGGCTAATGTAGCGGGAATTATAAGCAAAATAATTTCCTTTAATATGAATTTCCGCAAAGTAACGCCTGAAACAACCAATTATAGTTCCTACTAATGTTAATAGGACCCAAGTGATGTATATGTAGTATTGTTAATTGATTATATCTCGTGTTTCAGATTTGTACGGAGTTGTTAGGCGGTTCAGCCCCACCGCCCCCCTCCCCCGGGGATGACCCGCCAAGAGCATTGCTTCCTCGTGATGAGTCGTTATTACTACCAGAATATCATCTTATAAGTTTCAATGAGGTATATATTTTTGTTTTAGTACCGTCGCACGCTAGTAGATGGCTCTGTCTAAACTGTAACACGCGTGTAAGATTTTGTGAAACAATAATAATAATAATAAATACTTTATTGATTTAAAACATAATAATAACAATACCACAACAATAGGAAACCAATTAAGAGCAATCGGCGATCTTATCACTAAAAGTAATTTCTTCCAGATAAGCAATTGTCATAGAAGAAGCAGTAATAGTATTGGGCAATGCAATTTAGATAAATAAAATACATAAATATAAGTAATATATGTTATTAAATAATTGACATAAAAAAGTATTGCGCGTTCTTCACTGTAGATGGCGCTTTTTATATTGATGTTCTTGATCACGCAGGTCCGTCGCAAAGTGTTACATATGCGCGATCTTCAATTGTACAATCAGCAGCTGAGGGCGTGGGTTGCGGAACAACATAAACACAATAGACGATGGTGCGTATTATTCTAATGGTTGCGCGGGTGACCGCTAGATGGCGGTAGTAAATCATGTATCTCACATTGCTCGGGTGTGAAAGAAATCTAATTTAATATTTTTGTTTTTATTCACAGCAAACCGCAAAAATTAACAATGCGCGATTTTGGACCGCGTCGTCCGAGAAAGCGGCCCAGTGCTAAACTCCAACAGCTAACGGAAGCGGCGAGACGGAAGTTACGGCCGCAGTTATCGCCGACTCATTCACAACCGCGCAATATATTTAGCTTTGTATCGAATACGGAGAAAACTGAGGCCGAAGTGCCGAAAGCTTTCAAACTCGGAGCTAAAGGCAGAGTTGAGTCCAAGGAGACAGTTTTAACTGGAGAACTATTAAATAGATTATCGAATGTTAATTTACAAGATAAACCCGCCGATAGACCGATACCCGAGTCTATAAGTCCACCGTTGCAAGCCGTGTCGCCTACGACCGAAAGTGTGCCAGTCTATACGCCAAAGCCGAGTCAAAGGCTCTTGAATGTCAATAAGATTCTAGGTAGAAACACCCAATGGGATTCCCCATACGATGTACCGAGCAAACCGGAGATCCCTGACATGCTGAACGTATCTCTAATGAAGACCAGAAGAACACCGTTGCTTGTTGAAAATATAGTGAACAAACGTCTGCAGCAGATACTTGGAGCTACTTCGATTGCGCCGAACCTTAATAGGATCGTCTATTTTGGTATTGAAATAAAGAAGGCTATAGCCGATTGTAAGACCATAGCGAGCGAATGCGAAGTGCGGGAAGAGAATACAGAAATTGTTGCTAATCCTAAAGTGTTACCCATGGCCAGGGTTGCTCCTATACCAAAAAAGGTTGACATTGACAGTGATAGCTCGGATAATGATATTGCTACACAGATACCAGATTATTCTGATTCGGATGACACGTCAGCTGATGAGGTAGACGAGGAGGATACTTTTAAACTTCAGCAAATAACTGAGGTTATGATTAGTTTAGCAAATAGAGCGACTGAATATATTAACAATATGAAATTTACAAGTAACGCGCAAAATTTACAACAGGCTCGTGCTAATGTAGAGTATGTTAAAGGGATACCCGCGATGTTGAAAGCGATGCCGGAAATTACGGCGAAATTGACCGAATACGCGGCGAACGCGTCGAAGGAGATCTCGATTTTTGTGTCGGCTTTAGAGGAATTGCCGGAAACGGATGACGAGAGCCAATTGACGCCGGAAACTAGGAAACAGATTCGCGATTTGAAATTGAAAAAGCGTTCCGTTAAGGGTATTAAAAATAAACGTAAATTGATTCGTAGTATTAACGAGTTGAATTCGACGATCGATGAGAATATCCATTCGGCTATCTCGTTAGGCATCCACGAGGACAGCATCAGGAGGATGGCGCAGAGCAAGAAGGACCTGGACGAGATGTGGATGGGGAACAAGGAGCAGAACTCGAAAGTGTTCAAGGAAGTCCTGCTATCAATAACGGGCGAAGTTATCATAAACAATGTGTTTGATCAGTTGAAAGAAAACACGTATCCGGATTTGGCGAAGTGTTTCGATGAATTCTTCTATCTAATCGAAGACAACGAAGAGAGCCTCGAGATACCCAGGCCTGTTGATTTTAAAGTTTTCGAAGACGCTATAAAGTCGTCCTTCAGTATGCCGGAACTGATGCAAAATAGCCGTTATGCCGCGTGGAAGTACTGTACTGAAGTGCAAAATTCAGGTCCCAGGTCGTACGAGGAGTCGGAGAGTCTCTTAAATATCTTCTGTACTTATGTCCAAAAGTTCGCTATGTGCCAATCTCCCAGAGATCGCTCAACGATGTTAGCTAAGATAGACGATTTAAGATACCGAGAGTTAGTTAGTACTAGTGTCGCCAAACCGGGCTTCGGGAACATAGTGATGTGCAATCGGAAAGTCGACACGACGATTATGAAGATATCAAATATGAAACGCGAGAGGCGAGGCACCCAGGTGAGGAACGTCCGATTCAAATTCAGCGATATACTGCGTTGCTTGTGTGAAAATATAGATTTTTGCTATTGGGTCATCACGGACCCTGAAATGTCATCCAATCTGATAATGGAGCTGGTGTGCATACCAAACGACAATAAGAATCCTGATTTGCCCGATGTGACCGAGTTGAATATATTTGAGAAAATTACATATTTTTTAAGCAAACTCGACTGTATCAAAAGACTGTACATGTCTTCGTTGCCGAAGAAGAAGATATCTGTCGACGAATGGCTGTTGACGTTATATCGGCTGCAACAGTTGGAAGACGGCGCCAAGGACATGTTTAGGAAGATAATTGCAATCGAAAGTGAGAAATCCAACCACAAAGGCTTTGGCACATTCGACCCACACAAGCACCTCGCCTCTTTCCTGCCATTGGGCGCTCAGTTGCAAGCGACTAGACTCATATCTCCGAGACAGAGTTTTAATTCAACACAAGTAATACAGTTCACGAATCAGAGGACTCAAATCCGCTCAACCACACCGACGAGGGCGCCGCCCGCCGACAAGATACAAATGCAAAGGAAGGGACCCCAATTTGATACTAGGCCTCAGGGACAACCTCGGACGCCAGCTCGGGCGCAGGCGCAGGCTCGGGCGCGTATCCGAGCGCAATGCCAACAGAGTCAAATTCAAATAAGATCGCATACGCAATTGACTGAAGCGGAAATAGTCGGGGCGAGAGGGCTTAGTAAGATGATCAATGAAGCCAAGAAGGTAGATGATGAAGAAGAGAAAGACACGGAGAAGCACAAATTGAAGAAGGTACAAGAAATCCGTATAGAAGACAATGTGGTGACAGTATGCAAGGGGGTCATGGACCCAAAGAGCGAGAAGGGATTGGAACATATTAAAACGCATCTAATACAAGGCCTGTCAGTACCTGACAAATACAAAAAGTTAGTGCCTGAAATTTGCGAATGCATTGACATCGGTTTCGGCGAGGAAGGCAACCCGAACGGCACCGAACAGAAGGTGGTCATTGAGAAGTCCAACGGCAACAGCATTCAGCAGCAATGTTTTCGCAAACTACCCTCGTTGATTGCTAAGTTTGCTGAGAAGCAGAAGAGTAAATCGGAACAAGAGAAGGTGGCTGAAGAAGTATGCGATGACAAGCAAGTAAAGGAGATGGAGAATAAGCAGACGAAAGCTGGAGACGAGAAGAAACGACCCGTCGCAGCCAGGACGCCTGTTAAGGGACAACCGTCCAGACCGATAAGGTCTTGTGAAAATTCACAGCATGTTTGTAAAAGTAAGTTATACAATTGGTTGTTTCAGAAGTTACTTTGCAGAAATCCATATTAAAGGAAATTATTCAAAATTATTTTGCTTATAATTCCTGCTACATTAGCCCGATGAAGGAAAATAACCTCCACCAACTTGCAACAACTAACGTATCCTGATGATGCCACGTGAAGTGGCGAAATGCGTCGAGACAAGTTATTGCAAGTTGGTGGAGGTTATTTTCCTTCATCGACCTAATGTAGCGGGAGTTATAAGCAAAATAATTTTGAATAAAGTAAGTTATTATTTCGTTAAGCTTTTGAGAATTAATTAATGCTATTATTTTGGTTGTATTGTAAAAAAAGCCTCTATTTTCAGTTGTTCACGCCCAAGGCTCTTGTCCGGGAGATGGGACTCATCATACGATGTCAAGTACGCAGGAACAAACGTGCACTTGTTGTTACTGTACCGTGTTCGGGCAAGCGGTGAGTATAACTGTCTAAGAATCATGTAGCTTATTCTCGTCCACTGCCGGGTCCTATTGACATTTTGCTGAACTACCTCCAAAATATGCTTTCTGAGATACTCAATACAACAACGAAGAATCTACACCAGCCATTCTCATAGTGGTGTTCCGCGGAACCCTAGGGCTAAAATACTGCAAAAAATACCTACCAAAGGGAGATTATAAGGTTACATCTAAATATTCCAACGAAATAAATCAGTTTTTTATAATTATATTATGGCTTTTTCCTTCGCCAAAAAAGTTTGAGAACCGCTGATCTACACAAACAAACTATGCACGATACTTTGTAGATGACCTACCATGTTACCTATTAAAGGTTGAACAAACCCACACCTAAAAATAACAATTAAATTGAAGAGAAATTAAGCTAAGTTTGATAACCTAATAGTTGTGTTCGATATATATCTGAAGAAAACGTTATACATTAAAATGAATATTATTATACAGCTGCTCAAACATCGAGCGTTAAGTGCAAAAAATACTGATATAGTATATATGGTATTAATTCTAGATCTTCTGTAATATATATACAAGTATAATATAATAATGCTGTCTGATTGTAGCCCCAGAACACGATGCCGGTGTCACGCAACTATACCGAGACTAGAGAGAGATTGCTCTACAGGTTGAGTAAGAAGAAGCAGCAGCAGAAGGCGGCTACTGAGAGTGTAAGTTGATGGCTGTTACTTCCCCGCTCCCCTCCCCGCACCTCCACTTCCCACTCCCTCCTCTCTTAAACTTGTGGTCGTCTTTTTGGAGGGAATAGGTAACAAGATAAGAAGAAGAGTTAATGGTGGATAATGCCAAATGCGGTTGGTGAAAGCTTTTTGGGGCTCATGATAGTATATTTTGAGTTATAGACGAAAATTATCATAGATTAGTTAACTAGTAACTAAAAAAATTGTTTTTATGTTTTTTTTTTATATGACTAGTACAGCCATTCTCAAAGTGGTGTTCCGCAGAAAGGGCTAAAATACTGCAAAAAACACCTACCAAAGGGAGATTATAAGGTTACATCTAAATATTCCAACTAAATATTACATTGCAATATGATTATTTATAAATACATATAAATCAGTTTTTTTATAATTATATTAAGGCTTTTTCCTTCGCCAAAAAAGTTTGAGAACCGCTGGACTAGTATATTTTTAATTTAAATTGTTTTGTAATACATACTTAATAGATTTTACAGAGTTGATGTCGTCTAATGTTTACGTTGAATAATTTAATTTTATTCCCAAAATACAGTTGATAGCAGAGAAAGAGCAGGCTGCGGCAGCGACGGCTAATGCTGCTCAATCTGCGGAAGCGCAAACGCAGCCAAATTCACCGAAAGCGAAAGTGCCGGCAAACGCCAATAAACAGGTACTTACTGTTGATCCTATTGTTTTATTTTTACGATTTTAATAATTAAGATAACCAATCTGGGTGGGAATGAGTATTCCCAGCGCCATCTACCGGTTATTAAATTGCTAGATTTAGATACATTAATGTGTTTATTCGCATTTTAGCAACAACCAAAAACAATGCCGTCAAATTTCAATCCTAATCAGCAGAACCAAATGAAAGCGTCTGAAACGAATGATACGCAGCAAACTCAGTTGACTGAAAAGATGGCTAAAATGGCTGTTTCTGATACGCCAAAGGGGGCTGTTAAGGTAACGAGTACTTAATAGCTATATATTAACTTCCATAACAATTTATACAGTGGTGATATCTCTCTAAAAATTTGGAAACTATTTTAGGCTTGAAAGACATGGTTACAGCAATATTAATTTAGTCAAATAAATGTTAGATTAGGTTATCTCCTCCTTAATTAATGATTATAATAATTATTATATTTTAGCAACAGCAGCCACTTCAGCAACATAAGCCACAACAACAGCAACAGAAGCCACAAGAACAACAACCGTCGCCCCAACAACAGCAGCTGCCGCCACAACAACAGCAGCCGAAGCCACAACAACAGCAACCGGCGCCTCAGCAGCAGAAGCTGCCGCCGCAACAACAGCAATTGACGCCTCAGCAACAGCAAATGATACAACAGCATAGATTGCACCAGCAGCATATGCAGAAGTCACAGTTGCGTCCGCAGCCACTGTTGAAGTCTCTGTTGCAACGTCCGGTGCAGCCGGGATCTGTCCGAGCGCCTTTACCCAAAGGTGAATACTTCATAGTAAAAACCAAAAGAAAAGTTGATTACTTTGAGATATGCTTTTCCTTTATTGTGTGTAGTTAATACAACAAATACTCCAATTTACAATCTTATCTCTCTTAGGCCTAAGCATAGATTCACTGAGTAGAGTTCAAAACTTCAAACATCACTCAGTCGTACGAAGCAAAATAGACCAATCACACGCTTGGATCATTGTTGACGTGATATCTGACCAATGATAATAATTCATTTATTAATATATAGTTAACAGAAAGAATGAAAATACAAATTAATATTTAAACTGAATATTTGATATATACGTATATGCAACATATTACTATTTTATTTTGACTGTCTAATGAAGTTTGTGGTTATTAAACAAGGTCAAGTGCGAGCGCAGGCGCCGCAGCAAGTGCGTCCTCAAGCGCAAATGAGGCAAGGTGCGCCCGCGCAGGCCGGACAGCAGTGTCCGTCGCAGCATGCGGCTCAAGACGCGAACAAACAAAGAGTCATGAATCAACACGTGAGTTTTCGCTTTTGTACTAGGAATCGTGTGTTTTTTAGAGCAGGGAATTCTAATTTGAATTCTAACAGGGTGTTGTATGTACTAATTATTGATTGATATTATTGTGAGACTCTAAGGTTACGTTTTGATCACGGTTCTTGATTAGAGTAGACCTGGTCTACTGGAATATACAAAGACTGGTCTTCTAAGGTAAATTAGGAAGTAGAAATATAAACTATACTATATGATATTATTTATTTTTTCTTCTGAATTAAAATTTAGTAGTTTTTTTTTGTCAATTATTTTATGTACAGGCTATGGTTGACGAGTTCCTTGTGGTTTTCTTCTCGTCATACGCCTTTCCGAAGCCATTGTAGAGTTTAACAATGAGCAAGTGCACGCTTTTAGTGCTTATGCTGATAAACTATTTCATTTCGTTTCAGGCTGCGCATCCGCAACAGCCGTTAGACCCCAAAAAACAAATGCAGCAACAGAGACCGCCACAACCGCCGTCCCAGTCACAGAAACAGCCGACGCAGCAGCAGAAAGCAGAAGAACAGGCTAAGCTGTCGAGGTTGTCTCGCTTGGTGAAGGCTTCGAGTCGTGAAGTCGAGGAGCCAGTGTATGAAATTTTATTCATAGTTACTTGTAGCCAATAGAACAAGTGGACTCTGTATCAAATGAAAACTCTTGAAAATTGTATTTATACTATATTACCAATCTCTTATAATCTAAACACACGTCCGTTCCCATTCGCAACCAATATCCAAATGCACGTCTCTCGCGTTCCTCTTTTGTTTCATTCCAAATTCGAAATTGACAGTTTTATTTATAAAAATATATACACTATTAACATTGCCGCCGCAACCTCTTTTCTGTCGACGACGTTACTTATTCTATTATATTCTACTAGCTTTTACCCGCGGCTTCGCTCGCGTTTAAATCATTGAATAAGTATCAGAGGTCATTTCAATAGAAATGAATCAATATGATACCAAACAGCTGAAACTATAGTCAATTGGAAACTATAGTAAAAAAATATTTTTTTAAAATAAACAGTACCCTATGTTACTTCTAGTACCTCCAAAAATATGTGTACAAAGTTTCATGTTGATTGGTTGAGTAGTTGTTGCGTGACAATTCACATTTATAATATTAGTAGGGATTGATTATAGTTGGGCGTCCAATGCGACGGGACTAATTCCAGAATTACGCTTTTTCAGCATGGAGCGGCAAACTGACACGCGCGATTTGGACGCGTTATTGCAATATATCGAAGGTCCAGCGAGGCACATTGATAAGGGCAAAAAGAAGGCAAAAAAACAACGTCAGAAGGCTAAAAAGGTAAAAGAAAAGGATCCAGTTATAAAAGTTGATCTCATAATGTATCTGTCTGTTTAAATTCTTATTGGATTTTATTCCAATTTATACAGTAATAATTATGACAACCATTAGTGATTAGACAGTAATCAAAATAAAATAGTAATATGTTGCATATACTTATATATCAAATATCCAGTTTAAACATTAATTTGCATTTTCATTCTTTCTATTATTTATATATTAATAAGTAACGATTTCTTATAAATGCGTGTAACAGAACGCAATGACAGCTAGGTGACAGTAGACAGCTGCAATGGATTATTATCATTGCGTGTGATTGGTCTATTTCAGCCATTCTCAAAGTGTGTTCCGTGGAACCCTAGGGCTAAAATACTGCAAAAAATACCTACCAAAGGGAGATTATAAGGTTACATCTAAATATTCCAACTAAATATTACATTGCAATATGATTATTCATAAATACATATAAATCAGTTTTTTCGCCAAACAAGTTTGTTTCGTACGACCGAGTGAAATTTGAAGTTTTGAACTCTACTCTGAGAATCTGTAATTTCTGAATACCTATATTAGATTTGTTTATTATTATTACTAATAGAGCTTTTAGTTGAACTCCTATATTAAAAGTGTGATCTGTCATCAGATGGAGGCGAGTCTGATAGAGCAGCATGCGGCCATCATGATGAAGCTGACCATCACCCAACACATGACGCAGCAGATGCGCGCGTGCCATGCCGAGCTGGTGCGGCGGTTGGAGGCGCCGTCGCAGCGATTGGCGCAGTTGCAACCGCCCAAGAAGAAAGGTAAGCGATTAGAATAACAGTTGTAATGTCAATACTTGCCAGCAGATGGCGCTCTCGTCTATATGTCTGTAATTCGTCATTTAACTTATAGCTGTATTGTTTGGTGGTGTATTTTAGTGAAACGACCCCTTGACTGCAATAATATGTGTGCGCAGTTGAAGGTGATGATATTAAATAAAGGCAAGGTTCTTGTGTGAGGTCGTGACATTCATTGAACTTGTTTGTTTTGATTCAGCTTATATACTAAAATAATACAAAGCGAACACTATTACATTTAACTGCCTTTGTCATTGTTCTAATGTTACCTTAATCATTGTACTTTATTGTTATTATTGAAGGTGTTATGATTTATTAGTATATATTTATTAGTTTCAAACTAATGATCTTAAGTCTAATATTACGTCTGTTGATATAACATAATTCTGCTTTAATATTTATTTATACATTACTTGTCTCATGCACGTTGCACTGACTGGCCGACGACAAGTGACAGACCTATTGACCAATCAGGAACAGGTTATGAGGTACTAGGGATGTGTGCTATACACAATTGAATACAGATTGTTTCTTGATAGATATCCCCCCTCTTCACCCCCCTCCCCTGACCGCTCTCTCGTAGTGATGAATACTGGTATTACAGGAAAGAAGCAGAAGCAGACGTCGTCCCAGCGCACGTTGGCGGCCATAACTAAGGAGCAGCTCGGCGAATTAAATCGTGGACTGGAGGTCAGTGCGAAGGTATTGTGAGATTGTAGTTGTGATGATGGGAAAAGGTGCTCAAGACATTTCCTTGACGTCGTCGGATCAATGAGTTTCTAATGGGATTGTTTTCTCATCTGGATTTATGTTGTCGTCGGATCAATGAGTTTCTAATGGGATTGTTTTTCATCTGTATTTATGTTGTCGTCGGATCAATGAGTTTCTAATGGGATTGTTTTTAATCTGTATTTATGTTATTTATCTTATAATCTAAGCACACATATCCGTTCACATTCGCACGTCTCTCGCGTTCCTCTTTTGTTTCATTCCAAATTCAAATTGATATTGACTATTATTGCTTCTCCTATGACAATTGCTTATCTGGAAGAAATTACTTTTAGTGAAAAGATCGCCAATTGCACTAAATCTGCTTCCTATTGTTGTTGTATTGTTATTATTATGTTTTAAAGTAATTAAGTATTTATTATTATTATTATTTTATTCAGTAATAAATCTTTAAACAAGGCAGCCGTTAGTGCCAGCGTATACAACAGCCATTTTAACCCTTTTAGTGCCAATATATGCCAGGAAGCAGTAATAGTATTGGGCAATGCAATTTAGATAAATAAAATACATAAATATAAGTAAACTAAATACATAATAAACATACACATATATACAAATATTATTCAGAAGGAGAGAGGTATAATGATTTAAGTTTAAGTTTAAAGATAGGGAGAGATGGTGCAGATTTAATAGATAATGGTAAATCATTCCAGAGACGTATATTATACTATGATAATAAAAACACAGAAATTGAATACTACATATTTATTGATAAGAAAATTATGGAAAATGCGCGTCAAAAGTGAATTGTCAAAAGGAGCGCTATCGCGACGCTGGCTTTTTTCACAACTAGCGAGAGCAGCGCGACGGCGCTCCTTGGCACTAAAAGGGTTAAATTGTACGGTCGACAATCTTCAAATGGATACAGATTAGATATTAGACTCATTAGAAAGGGATAATCTATTCGAAGTTGCGACATGTGTGAAAGGGATGCAGATATCTCCTTCACCGTTCACGACATCGCTTACATACCTACAAAAAGTGTATCCATTTGAAAATTGGCTCTTGTACTATGATTATCAGGTCATGAACAATGTAAAGCCTTTATTTTCAGGAGATAAAGGCGTCTGAATCCAAGATCGCGCATTTCAATAATATTCTAAAAGAATTGGAGGAGAAGATATCCGAAGTGCAGAAGATTAGAGGGCCGCATGATGGTGCTGAACCAGTAAGCACTTTTTTAATTTTACAAAAACAAGCTTATTTGGCTAGTAAACACCTACCTTTTTGGTGAATTAAAAAAAAATAATTAAAAAAGTTATTACAAAAACAAAAAATGGTCATTTTCGATTATTTTTTTAAAATAACTCGAAAAGTTATGAACCGAATTAAACTCAACAAAAACGAATCGATGCGTTTTTTTAATACCTACAACTTTCTCATTTAACTTTTTCTGATCGGAGACATTGATTTAAAAAAAAACCGTTTTTTCGAACTTTCGGAATTTTTTAGGTTAGGTTCCCCATTCCGGCGCGAGTTGCTCTACACAGACACTCATGTTCTTTATTTTTTCCTATACGACTGTATTTTGTTTGTTCATTGATTGGACTATTAATGTAAATTCTATATTTGAACGAAAGATGAAAATTAACAAAGACACTTTGTTATGTAAAGATATTAGTTTCGAGGTATGTGTCTGTTTAATTCTTGTCCTAATCTACCTTCTTTTGTTATTGCAGCCAGATGAAGCGGACCTCGAGTACCAGCAGATGAGGACTCACCTGCTTGATGAGCATAATAAGATTCTGAGGCATTTGGAGGAACAACGGAAGAAGTATCAGATAGAAACACCTTCTACTCCACCGATGACGGGTGCCACTCTTGGTAAGTTGTTTTTTTATTTATTTATTTACTTTTAGTAATTGGGCTCCAATAAAACGCTTTTACTCGTCAATACAAATATAAATGAAATAAATTTATTAATTATTAATTTGATTTAGCTGCTGTATACTGGCATTGTCCACTTACATACTAATGTCATAATAATATATAATAAATCTACTATGATGTAGAGGAATAGCTGCTGTATAGAGTTATAGCATATAGCATTGTCATCCTATTGTATACCTAAGGGTAAACATAAAATGACATAGATTATGTTCAAGCTTTTTTATCAGTAAGATATTAATCTAACGTGTAATATGATTTTTGAATAAGTTTGCTTTTTATGATTTTCTTGAAGTTGTTCCGAGTAGCAATAAAGAACAGTTCATCTTAAAGTCTGACTTGGTAGTTACTGTGTTAAAAGTTATAATAATAAATTAAACCTAAATAAAGGCATTATATCGTTAGATCCTATTGAAATGGTAGGCTGTCATTGTGCATAGTGTGAAGTGCAGTTAAATAGGTACCATGGCGAAAGGGGTTATTTAAATAAAACAAAGCCTTCGTCCCTTTTAAATATTATAGTTTAATTACATAGATTGGCATTAACGTTACATTGCAATGTAAAGTAATCACGATATGTATTACTATATAATTGTATATACTAATTGTATCAATTATTACTTAATTAACTCATATTTAAAGTTTTAGTCAACATTATTGGATTTGGTTGCTAACAATAGTTTGTTCGTGTAGATTCTTTCGTTGTTGTATTGAATATCTCAGAAAGCATTTACATGAGATGGAGAAATTATATTTTGAAGGTAGTTCAACAAAATGTTAGTTCCGACTATGTTAATACGAGTCGGTGATGTATTCTACCATTATAGATGTGGTTTTGGATTGCAATAAATAACACAATGAACAACACCATATTATATTTTACCAGTAGGTATATAATAGTGTGACAATGCCCATATATAGCAGCTATTCTTCTATATCATAGTAGATTTATTATGAGATTATTAGGAGATTAGTATGTAAGTGGACAATGCCAGTATACAGCAGCTAAATCAAATTGATTGTAGTAATTTATTTTGATGAGTAAAAGTGCTCTATTGAAATCTAAAGTGAATAAATCGAAATGTGAAAATATATCTTTGTTATTGGTAGTCCAGTTATCTCACATTAATTTAACGTTAGGCAGAGTGTGGTCATTTGACAAAAAAATATCAAGTGTTTATTGGTGTTTCAGAACCAACAGGTAGCGGCATGATTCGTGTTCGGCGTGTCAATCCGCCTGCCACGTCACAAATAGAAGGTATGTCTCGATTGCTAAATGTTTGAATATAACAAAAGTATACATTGTAATACTGGTGTATATTATTCTAGAACATACTGTCGAGGTCGAAATGCCAAAGAAGCACCAGGAGCAGAAGAAGAACACCTGGGATGATGTGCTTCAGCAAATAAACGATTTGGCAGCAGATAATGCCGCTAAAGAGAAGGTAGATTGATTTTTATAAATAACAAAGAGAGAGAGACAGAGAGAGTTGTCAATCTGGATAATGTACACGTGGCGATTTTCAAATGGATACAGTTTTTGTAGGTATATAAGCGGTGTCGTGAACTGTGAAGGAGATATATGCATCCCTTTCACACACAGTATATCCACTCCCAAAGTCCGATCTGTATCCATTTGAAGATTCGTTCCAAGCCAGCATAGTGATAGAAACTGTGATAGTAGTTGTGTGCTTAAGCTGTAGTGTGATCTATGAGCAGAGAAAGCTACCACCATAGACTCTTCTTACGTCAAATTATACTACAGAACAGTGGTACTTAACCAGTAGTCTATGAAAGCATCCAAAGTGTAACTATAGCACTATACTTATAGTTTATAATTTATTTTACAATGAAGTAACACTTACGTTAAAAAATATACTATTTTCATTATTATTACAAAACAGTTGGTGGTCCATGTTGGAATTTTGTTAAATGCTCCCTCATCACTAAAAAATTGAGAACCACTGCTATAGAGACATTGAGCGATCGAAGTATATAGTCTTAATGGTTTTATAAATAACGCTTTAAACTCAAAACAGAACATCACTGTACTATGAAGGGTCATTACACAAAAACATATTTGAAAATGTTTGTATTAATCGATAATTATTATTGATTTATATAGAAAAAGAAAGACGTGATAAGACCGGAGCTCAAGGCAGCGAAACAAACCACTCCGACACCAGAGCCCGAACAGCAACTGTCGAAGAAGCAACGCAGATTACTTGCAAAACAACAGGTGAGTTTTACAGCGACCGGTAGATGGCGCTGGTAAGTCGTGGATCTCACAAGTTTGATTTGAGTAAATAATTATATTGTTATACTATATTTATTGGTGTAATTACTTATTAATAATCCAAATTATTTGTGTATTATTTTGTATTTATTTTATTTTTCTGTACTATTAACATCACCGCTCACATCTCCCAAAGGTTAACTGGCAGAAAATGCCTTAAGGCATTAAGTTCGCCTTTTGTGATTTTATTAAATAAATAATCTACTATTATTATTATTATTGATTTTCAGGCCGAAGCAGAAGAACAGAAAAGGATAAAAGAAGAGGAAAAGAAACAGAAGAGGGAGAAGTATCAGCAGACTAGTACGAAACAAGCGAAACAACAGGAGTTCAATAAGAAAGATCCCATTAAGAAGATCGTTGAGCCGACGAAGTTTGAGAAGAAGGAGGAGAAGAAAAAGCCAGAACAGAAGAAGGGGAAAGAGAATAAAGAGAAGCCCGGTGAGTGTATTGCCTGTTCGCGCATATAATAATAAATAATAAATAAATAAAACGTTTATTTTTAAATAAATATTACAATATGTTGCCATGGCGCCAAAAACCAGTGTTGATTAGTCTTGGCGCTGCACATTCGTCTTACATTCTAAATATAACTTAAATTAACTTAAATTAATATATATATATAACAAAATATGTAAATTATGTTACTGTTGTTATGTTTTTTTATATATGTTACAATAATCTTATGTATCCCTTCCCTTCACATTTTTTTCTCTTAACCCTTTCCACTCCAAGCCTTTTTTCTTTTTATTTCACCAGCTCCACGCTAAAATTGCGTTTTTAGGGGGTTTTTCGTATTTTGTAAATAAAATTGATTTTTTCTTATATGATAAAGTTTATTTTATGAGTAATTACAGGATACTATATTATAATTCTTAATTCTAAACTTTATAATTCCTTTTAAAAATCCCACCTTTTTTAAAATTGTCCGCAAAAAGAAGTAATACACTATGTCACTCGACAGTGGAGTGGAAAGGGTTAATAAATATTTATAGGTTGGCTGGTAGAAAATGCTACCCAGCATTAAGCCTGCCTGTACTAAGTTTTAAATAAATAAAAAATAGAAAAAAATAATAACAATTTTGGTTAATATAGTATAGTATATAAGGAGCTAATATTGATATTTTTTGGTTGAATTATTAAAATTAAATAAATAAACGTTTTCAGCGCCCCCTGTCGCTAATAGGAAGAAGTCGCCGAGCATAACGCACTCCGCGTCCACTGTTAAAAATAATAATAACAATAAGAAAAAGACACCGACGCTTGAGAAATCCGCAATGACAAATATTCACTCTGAAATGCTAGAAATTGTTGGGAAGCAAGTCAATCCGGTGAGTGCAGTTGACAATCTTCAAATGGATATAGATTGGACTCTGGACCGGAAGAAGCAATCATTAGAAAGGGATATCTATACAGTAATGCCCCGCTTTACGCGAGGGATACGTTCCGGAAAAAACTGAAATTCCCGCGGCCATAGAGAAGTTGATGACTACATTATGTTTATACGCACTCTTTCGCGTAATGCGGGGCAATTGAGCGCGAAATTTGAATTTAGCGTTATAGTGAAACCGCGCATAACGGGGTCGCGTAAAGCGGGGTATTACTGTATTGTTATAGTGTCGAAGTTGAGGCATGTGTGAAAAGGGATGCAAATATCTCCTACCTACAAAAACTGTATCCATTTGAAAGTCATCGTGTGTACAATTGTACCTTTAGTTGTTTATTTATAGACCTCACTAACATAAATATTTTTTATATGAAACTTGAGTCGTTTTGAATTTAGAAGGCTTAAAAGGTGTTCTGTGTTTTAACGTAAACCATAGAATAACACCCCATCTTGTCTGCTTGCATTGTAGAACTCGTGTAGTCTACTGGAGTCGAAGCCGGCTTCGTGTAGTATTATGGAGCAACTGAGCAGCGGCGTGCAAGTGGCCGACCTGAAACTACCCCCTGGCATCACGCTCACGCGGGTGCAGCCCAACGAGAAGAAGGAGACGCCCGTCATCAAGTCTGTGGTGAGGACGCATTATTGCTACTGTCTAGACTAGTGTTTCCCAACCTTTTTTGTGCCATGCTCCACCTGTCTTTCTAAAATTACGTAATATTACATTGCAATATGATTATTTATATATATAAATCAGTTTTTGATATTTTAGTCTCGTCAAGCGAAAGTTTGAGTACTGGTCTAATAGTTATTTACCGCAATTATTGGAGATTTTGCTTTTTTCGTTAAATTTGGCGCCGAAATTTAGTAAAGCATTTAAATAATATATGAAGCGAAAGATTAAAATATTAACTCGTGTCGAGTCCATTTTAGAAAGTCTAAGCTGTTTCGTGGGCCCCACTTTGGGAAACACTGGTCTAGACTCTAGTGCAAAACTTCACACCTTACTCAGCCGTATGAAACAAAATAAACCAATCACATGTTTGAAATATTGTCTGACCAATGATAATAATCCATTGCAACTGTCTACTGTCACCTAGCTGTCATTATGTTCTGTTACATGCGTTTATAAGAAATCGTTTCAATCATAAATTGCTAATTAATGTTAAAACTGGATATATAAGTATATGCAAAATATAACTACTTTAATTTGGATTACTTTCTAATGGTTGCCATTATTATTACTGCATAAAATTGAATAAAAGTAATGATCATAATCAAACTACGCTCGAGGGCGTTAGGTTACCGAAGATTTAAGCCAGGCTGTATGTGTATTCTTCTTTCAGCCGGCCTGGAAGAGTAATTGCCTCGCCGCAGCTCCGACGCCGGTGGCTCAGCCGCCGCCGTTCATCAACGCGGAACCTTCGCTGATGACGTTCTCGACTGCACATCCTGGTATGGACCATTATCTTCTTTAGGAAAATCTAGATGAATACCTCCTGGTATACTAACATTATATTGCACAGGCTATGATTGGCGAGTTACATGTGATTACTTCTCGTCATATGCCTTTCGGAGCACAAGTTGATATTTTATATATGTTTAATATTTATACACTCGAATGGGTAATTTTGGAACAGAATTAAAATAGATAAAATAAATATAGAAATAATAGTAGTGTATTATGTGTGAATAGGGAGGGTAGGGTAGGTATATAAACGATAGAAAGAGAAGTGATTGTTGTTTCGTGAATGGCATACGAGATATCTGTATCCCTTTCACACACGATATGAATATAGTTGTCCCTTTCTAATGATTGTTTCTTTCAGTCTAAAGCCCAATTTGTATCCATTTGAAGAAAATAAAGTTGAGTGTTTGTTTTTTACAGAACCACCAAAAACAATCTTAATGCCCGAGCCGGTGTCAGTGCCGATGATTGGTAAATCGAAGAAGGCTAAAAAGAAGGCGAAGAAGGCAGCGGAGCAGGAAGCACAGAAATCCGAGGGCACCAAGATGATCACACTCCGCAATCCGATGTTCCATCCGAACTTGCCACCCGTCCAGGTCACAACGAACCAACAGAAGAAAGAGCCCGCACGGAACATTCCGGAACCTATTCCGATGCCTCCGAACCCATGCCAAGCCACGATTACTCCGATATCGAATGGCATGTACACTATAAGGAATCCATATATGAGCATGATGCATCAGCAGGCAATCGGAATGCCTAACCAAGGTCAATACACACCGACTCCACAATACGGACCTGGGTACCAGAATCCGAACAATTATGCTCAGTTTGAAGCGAAAGACGAGCAGCCCAGGTTGAATTTGGCTGCGTTCACACAGAAAAACGAGGATGGCTATTCGCTTTTCCAATCTGACGACAAGTGCTACAAGAATGATAATTTTTTTGTTGTCGAAACCAAGAACAAAGCTCAGGTGTCACCGAATCCCATAGGAACTCGTCCGAACAAAGATGGTGCTAGTGATTCCTTGTTCGCTCATTCATTGGATTCTACCAAGGGTGCTGATAATAAGAGTGAATATGTTGGAGGGTTTTATACTCCGTTCGGTGTTGAAGATAAATTCAGATCAGCTTTGTTCTCTGATAGTAATGATGATAGTGAGTATTGCCTTTGTCCAATTAACCCATATTTCTATTTCTAATCCAATAGATTCCTATTGGAACACTTGGACTTGTCAAAATACAACTGTATGTATCAATACAACGACGACGGCGCCCTCTACTCACTTCAACAATAAATATTAACTACTAGATACAATCAGGTTTCACAGACTGTCATTTGCAGCTTCATTCAGTCGGTTAACGTTTGTTTTATACGTGTTTTAAATTGCAAACATGTATATATGGCAACCTGTTATAGGCCTACGGGTAAAACATAATATAATTTTCTTCATATTTAAGTTATTTTTATCTATAAGATATTTATCTAATGTTTAATATGATTCTTAAATTGATAAAGAGGAAGGCTGCTATATCATCAGACAGTTTATTAAATGACTTTATGCCAATCCCGGAGATGGAAATTAGGAATGTGCAGTTTATTTGAGCTACAAGTATTTCTGACAGACATACTACACTACGTTACACTATTTTTTAAATCATATACCTTCATAATAAGATGGTACTGCTTAACCCTTTTCACTCCAAGCCTTTTTTTCTTTTTATTCCACCAGCTCCGCGCTAAAATTGCGTTTTTTTTAACTTTTAGGGGGTTTTTCGTATTTTGTAAATAAAATTGATTTTTTCTTATATGATAAAGTTTATTTTATGAGTAATTACAGGATACTATATTATAATTCTTAATTCTAATCTTTATAATCACTTTTGAAAATCCCCCCTTTTTAACTCGCTTTTATTAGCTTGGGTTGTATATATGTATGTAACGGAATCTTTGAGCATAATTTTCACCAATTTCCAGAAGTCTGATTAATTTGAATCAATGCATACGTATTAAGGATCGATGACAATGCAATAATTTAATAACAGTTTCCCATTATCCTTATTAGGACCGCCAGGATTTATAAATTCTTTTATAGATCCTGTGTGGTGGAGTAAAAGAGATAAAGCTAGCGCGCGTGTTTTCTTTAGTTTTTTAAACTACTTAATTATTATTTAAAATTGTCTGCAAAAAGAAGTATTACACTATGTCGACAGTGGAGTAGAAAAGGATTAATACATGTTTGTGTTGTTCTGTGTCTAGTTCAAACGCGTGTAGCTGATGAGATAACGAACGGTGACTCGCTGCCGTACTTCCAGAGGTTGAGGGTAGGTGCGAAGTTGAATAATGAGGTCACGATTCATCACGTCAACGAGTCCAAGTCCTACAATAAGTCTACTGTGAGTCTTGTTTTTGTAACTACCTTCAAAATATAATTCTCCATCTCATGTAAATGCTTTCTGAGATACGAAGAATCTACACAAACAAACTATGCGCAATGACAATTATAAATTGCGATTTTGTAGATAACCTATACCAGGGGTCGGTAACCTTTTTTGGCCGTGGGTCAAAATTAACCCAAATGCGAGTTTGGGTCAGAGATATTTTCGTATTAAAACAGCATTTTAGTAAATAATAAGATATATTTTATTAAGAAAATACTTACAAACATAGTTGAATAAACTTTCTCTACGATATTAATGGCTCCCCTGATGTTGAACTTGTGACGTCAATTTTTTGGGAAAAAGAAAAAAATGTTTTTATATCTTATACTTTATTTTCGGAACTAGAGTGGGTCACTTGAAACTACCAAATGGGTCACTCGGTGACCAGAGGCGGCTCGTGACATTTTTTGATGGTCTGTACCATGCTATCCATAGGACTCTGTGATATATGTATGCTTATTTATTTATTTATTTTATTCAATATTGTTATATAGAGAAAGGATTGACAGATGAAAAAATAAACCATAAACGTTGCCGCCTTTTTTCTTAACTTGTCTTGTATTCATATAAAGCCGATGCTCTACTCTCTAATCACCCGACAGGACACAGTGGAAGTGACCGTCGCGCCCAAGAGCGAGGAGCCATTCGCGCGGCCCTTTCCCGCCAAATCGTGGACGGCCGGCTTCGTCACCCCGTCGCCCTCCACCTCCACCTCCTCCGTCTCCTCCACGCACTTCATGAAGAGCTCCAACAGCTCCGTCTATGACAGCGTCTCCAACAGCAGCTCCAACTCGCCCCAGGCCGAGGCCAAGGATGAGGACCAGGGCTTCGGAGCCATAGGACAGACGAGGAACGGTGTCAAGGCGCAGCAGTTTTATCCTGGTGAGTTTTTTGTATTGATGTCGTCGACATAATTTGCCACGTCTACAGATTTTGATGACTTTGAATGCTGAAGTAGTAACTAAAAACTTTTTACTTAAATATAATATAAATATATATAAATAAATATATAATAAGAAAAATAATAGTCCATACATAAATTACATGACACGAACTTTTGTCCCCCCCCCCCCCCCCCCCCCCCCCCCCTTTCTTTTAATAATGGAAAATGCAAATAATTTGTTTTTTTTTTTCAATTTCAGAGAAAAACAAAAATGTAATATTAACTGTATAACCTCAATTTTATCTAGTTGGGATATTTATTGGTCAAATTATCTCTTGACTATTGGGCGAACTGGGCTGACATAGTGAAAGTGATTATAGTGACCATTGCTGGTTTTGTTCGCAGACGGCCTGCACACGAGCGTGTTCACCGAACTGAGCGTGGCAGACGTGGAGGTGGCGGCCGAACGCGAGAACGAACTTAAAGGCTTTGATTTTTACTTCGACACGTCTTCCGCTAAGTTGAATTATAATTAAGTTTAAAGAAACAACATGTAGAAATTATCTACCAATAGAGCTTCTCTTGAATCCCATACTCTAGGACAGCGGTTCTCAAACTTTTTTTGGCGAAGGAAAAAGCCTTAATATAATTATAAAAAACTGATTTATATGTATTTATGAAATGAATAATCATATTGCAATGTAATATTTAGTTGGAATATTTAGATGTAATCTTATAATCCGCGGAACACACTTTGAGAATGGCTGGTCTAGGATATATACCAGGGATAGTCAAGCTGCTTTGGTATTTAAAAAACGTTGCACTTATTTGTTGTCAGTAATTTCAAAGACATTTTGAAACGATATTTTTTTTTAATCGAGAGCCAAATATATACTATGGGATGTCAGAACAAGGACTAACTTAACAGACCAGGCCTATAAGAAAACGACGCTCAAGGAACACAGCTCGAGTCATCTTGATTGAAGTTTTTTTTAACTCCATTTTAAGCCCATACTGTCATTTTTTCATAAAATCGTAATAAGGCGAATACTATTATCGAATTATCACAAATTAGGTTATAAATATTCTTAAATTCAATTTTTTACACTTCCCTGTAATATGAGTAAAGATGACTCGAGCTGTGTTTGTTAAGCGTCAATAATATATATTGAACTCGAGTCCTCTGTGTGCTTGTTTACCCGATGCGTCCGACAGAGGGTGTTTTTTGGAGGTGTTTCTTTTATTTTTCACATCGTTATGCTTGTTCTTTAAAAAATAACATAATGTTTCTTTCTGAATAACTCGAGCATCTAAGAATTAGCTAAGTTTTGTGTAAGTTTATCTATTTTTTCTTAAATTTTAACTAAAATATACTTTTTTTCTAAACTATCTATGTGGAACTTTTATCTAAAGCCGGCATAGTGGTGGTGGATTAATGAGAAATGTTGCTATTTAATTTCGTGAGCTTCGCAGCGATCGTGTTCTCGGGGTCGTCGAAATTGAATAGTAAAAAAAATGTAAAGTTGTCTTCGATTATCGCGACATAGATACACTTCTTGTCTAGTTGTGAATTATAATGGAATAAAAAGAATTTGCTAGGTTTAAATTAGATCTAGGGGGTAGATACTAAAAAACACTTACCCATATCTCTGACTTGTAAAATAACACGGAATGACGATATTGGAGAAACGGATTTGACTTATGACAATTATCAAGAGATTATTAAAAGGCATTATGCGGCTTATGGCAATAACAACAAACGTGATGGTGATAAGCCGCGTAAAGTTTTTTAAATTAATTTAAGACTGTAAAGATTCCACTAGTCGCCGGTAGATGGCGCTAGTAGAGTCTGTATTGCACAGGTTTGTGACTCGCGAAGACGATTGGTGGTTTTTAAACATCGCCATATGTGATGGTGGTCTCCACTCATGGACTATGAAAAACTAGGTTCGACTCAAATATCGAGTGCTCAAGGGGCTGCTTGAGTTACTTGAATAACAATTATAATCAATGATTTAGTTGCTTATTGAGTTTTTAATTTGATACAGCGAATTAAAAACTTGATGTTCGTAACAATCGAATGGTGACATTTTAGTATTTTTAAGAGTAAAAAGATTTTTAAAAAAAAAAACGCTTCATTCTCATTAAATAGAAAATTTTGTCACAATTGTAGGGAGTTTGTGCTCAAAAAGAAATTCTTTTTTGTGTTTGTTTCGACTACTCGCCGATAGGTTCGTGTTATTAGTAACATAGTCGAAATTTGTATCAGAACGCGAGGGTGCGTACGTTTCGATAACCGTTCATTTGAATTTTGTAGTGAAGGCCGGTATATCTATTCTGACATTATGTTGGTTGTTTGCAGTCGCTTTATAGTTAAGGAGGAATTGATTTACCGGTCCGTGTTGATTGAATCTTTAGCTTGGAATTGAGGTGGTTACACAGTTTCGTACGTCACGTGAATAATCCCGTGACGTGTGCTGTGTGCGTACACCTTGAACAGTCAATATATTCTATTATAAACATATTATAGTGTAGTAAATGTTATAAGTGTGAGAAGGAGACGGAAGATCATTGTAATAAAAGTGTATAGAAATTATGTTTGTTTGTTTTATTTTTTGTTTCATTCTAAGTTGTTCCTTACTATCCTTTCTGTATAATAGTAGGATATAATAATTTGGTGTTCAATTTTTAATATGACACTAAGTTTTAATGCAACTATAATTAATATTTATATTGAAAATATAAGAACAAATATTTACGTTGATAATAATATGCTGATAAGAAAAAGCAATTTGGAAAGAAAAGGTTGGAGACATATGCAATTTATAAATCCGCGATTTAAAGAAAATTGTTTAGTTACGTATCTTATTGATTCCCGAAAGATATGTTTCTTAAATAAATGAATAAAAATGTCTCAATTTAGCGGTTCTGGTTCAAACGATAATTTTCAAATGAATACAGGTTGCACTTTGGACTGGAAGAAACAATCATTAGAAAGGGATAGCTATATTCTTATCGTGTGTGAAAGGGATGCAGATATCTCCTTCACCGTCCACGAAACCGCGATAGATTCTCTTTTTATCATTTATATACCTACAGAAAGTGTATCCATTTGAATTACGTGACTTGACGAAATGAAATAAAACTACAGGTTATCTCTTGTATAAATTTATTACCTATTTGTTCTTCCTAAATAAACAATAAGAGTTGTCAACACGAGACATTTTGAAAAAATCATTTTATGACTTTAAAATATGACAACTCAAATTAAAAAAAAATCCCTTCACAACAATATCAGCCTATCGTTTATAACACGATATATAAAGTTATTTATAATAATACACTTAAAATACACTTTTAACTTAAAAAAAAACTTTGTTAAACTCGAGAGACGCCATTTTATTTTCAAAATTGTTCCACACGACTGTAGAAAAAACTGTGATCGTTCCTAGCAATAAACCCATAAACCAATATATATATATATATATCACCGAGTCCCATTAACTTGGTAGGTTATATACAAAATCGCAATTTACACTTGTCATTGTGCATAGTTTGTTTGTGTGGATTCTTCGTTGTTGTATTGAGTATCTCAGAAAGCATTTACATGAGATGGAGAATTATATTTTGAAGGTAGTTCAACAAAATGTTATTTCCAACCATATTAATAGGAGCCGGCGATATAAACTTAACTATATAACCAGAGCTTCTCAAAGAATATCTGCCGAAATAAAGTACAGCAAAACCTACTTAAGTATTAACATTCCCTTAATTCATAATAATACAAAATAAACAGCACTTTCTAAGTTGCAGAAATTAATAAGAACTGCAGCTGTGTGCGTTCTTTATACTTTATTAGTAAATACATATGTGTTATAATAGTCAAATAAAATCTAATTTCCTTCTCTCTGTTTAACGCCATAAAATGCACACACGTGTCGCTATACAGAGTGTACATTATGTACATATAGTAACATCTAACTGAAACTAAACTTGAAAACCGTTACATAAATCCAATCACTCCCTTCGCGATCTCTTCGCTGGTACTATAGCGGTCACAGAGCGCCGCTTGTTCAACCTCTGCGTCGTTTGCGGCAACTCCGCGTGCGCCTGCGCCTGCAGCAACATTGCCAGTTGAGCGTCCGCCTGAAATTGAAAGCAAATGGGCGTCTACAGTTGTCAATACACCTTTGAAATGACTACTGTGTTAGTGTCAACGATTTTATTAAATATAGAACGAATCAAAGCAAACCTATCGGTGAGGAGCGGAATTAAAAAAAAACACCTGTTCAAGGAGAAGAAATAATATGGGATTATATTTAGTTAAACTAAACTGAAAATGAAAATAGTTTATTAGCATAGGCACTAAAGGCGTGCACTTGCTCATCGTCAGACTCTACAATGGCTTCGGAAAGGCTATGACGAGAAGAAGACCACAAGAAACTCGTCAATCATAGCCTGTACATGGAATACTTAACAAAAAAAAGTAAATAACAATTCATAAACGAAATAATTCACAAGAATTAAAATTAGATCAAATCCACGGTGTAACCACACAGATATCAGCCCACAATAATATGAAAAACTAGTGTATTTGAAAATAATTTTTTCGTACCAAGCGAGCATTGAATACGCTAGTGACGTCACCTCATTAGAGCAAGTTAACATTAATCGATATATCGAACACTAGTGTTGTGAACATACCTCCTTATGCATTTCCTTTGTCATCTGATGCACATCGTGAGTCACCGAGTTATAAAACAACGCGTTCGAGAGCATCAGCAGGATGCAGCGATGGAACTCAGTTGTCGTTCTGGGGAAGAAAGGAATCACATACAATGCTGTTTGAGCCACTTCGACTATACCTGCCTATGTACCTGATGATGCCAGCGTCAATGTGTTTTTTAATAGTAGATAAATCCATTGGTTTCTTGACAATCTCGTCGTAATTGGGCGCCTGGTCGTTCGTGATTGGCCGCAGGAACAGGGACGCGTACTTGTGAGCGCACAATCTGTAACAAAAAAAAAAGATTTGCTACAGTTATATCGTGACACTATTAGGATCATTAATATGAAATCTTAGTCAATAATAACAGCTTAGATCAGTCATTCTCAAAGTGTGTTCCGCGGAACCCTAGGGCTAATATACTGCCAAAAATACCTACCAAAGCGAGATTATAAGGTTGCATCTAAATATTGCAACTAAATATTACATTGCAATATGATTATTCATAAATACATATAAATCAGTTTTTTATAATTATATTAAGGCTTTTTCCTTCGCCAAAAAAGTTTGAGAACCGCTGACTTAGATCATCGTTTCTCAAGCGGGGGGTCGAGTTTGTTTTTAAAGGGGGTCGCAGTCTGTTGAAAAATAATAAATACAAACTACATATAGGTACAAAAGATTCGTTTATTAAAGGAATATTAAGATGTAACGTGTGGGGGGTCGCAAGACTTTTTACTTAACTTTTTAACCTTTTCGTGGGTCGCGACATAATAATGGTTGAGAAACGATGGTTCAGATAATAACAATACAATATAATAGCAAAAACCTTGTAAATTTAATATATAAGTTACGACCTTTTACGAATAACTTGTGTCATTTTCGAATAAGACCAAGTCATAATTCTAGTTAGATCTTATTAAAATTCATACTATACAATGAACTGTCTTTGAGATACCTCTGTTACCTTATAGCAGTTAATAGTAGCTCATGTTTGATTGCAACACTCGAGTCCACAAAATGGTACATACCTGCTATGAACCAGCATGACAGACTTCTTCCACATCTTATGCTGTTTCTCCGCATCGTTTGCAACGGGTGATTCAGGAGCACTCTCCGAACCCGACCAAGCTGAAAGGAATATTCAAATAGAGACCACATTCCTTGAGCAAAAACGAATCTGCTTTTGGAAACACAATGACTTACTTCGGGATTCATATTTCCTCTTTCTAGAATAATCGCGTTTCTTCTTGCCGTCCTTCTCTTCTTCGCGTATTAACTGAAAGAACGTTATACTTATTTTATTTGCTTCGATATCTGTGGGCTTATCACGAATTTTAGTCTGGCTTTCGAACCGAGTTCGCTTCAAGCGATTTGTATGGAAATTTGAGCAGCGCCACCGCGTGCGGATTTGGAACTACAATATTTTGGATACTTTTTATTAATTTTCGAACGTCTCGATCTTTCGTTCATTTGATAGATTGCTGGTGCTCGTTAGTCGTTAGTAAAAATTCATGATCCCAATTGCTAACGGATCCGTTTTACTTGTGACAGCTCGATTCGAAAGACAGACTACATTCGTGATAAGCCCATTGCAGTTTTAACCCATGAAGAGTAATCACATCCACCATGCTGACTAATAACAATTAAATATACATTTGAAAACATTAATCAGTTAAAAAGTGGTTTCTGCACTTTACCTCCATCGGAGTGTCATCGTCTGTCTCCTGGTGACTCTCTTCAGCAGCTGAAGGCTCCTCAACCTTCATCTCCTCTTTAGAGACAGTTGGAGCGGCTAGACTCTCTATTATGCCTTCCTTTACCTCTTGCAGTGTCATGGACTCCTGAAAGAAAATACATATACATAAAATAAAGCATATAAGCAACCAGACCCAAACCAAATACAGCCGACTCTCGTTAATTCAAACCTGCGATAATTAGAACCTCTCTATAATTCAAAGTTAATTGTATGTATCATGAAATCCCCACAAATTCTCTTTATATTTCGAACTAAACCCATACATGCCATAGAGGCAGTCTAGCTAATAAAAATGCAATAGGAGAAAGTAACTCAGCTCGAATCACTGGGGATATCCCCTGAGTTAGAAATCTAAAAACTCACTTCACGAGCCATGATTAAAAGAAAATTACGAGATACGAGGTTTATTAACCCCATCTAGGGGTAACTAACTGAAAACAACACTGTCTTACCTCTAAATCTTCCAAAGGCTCTTCTTTGACCGCAGCCTCCGTGGCTACCTCCTTTGCTTCGTCTTTATTCTCCTCCTCCACCTTCTTCTCCTCTGGCATACTCTCTTGCGCAGGCTCCGGAGTTGCCTCTTCAACGGGCGCCGATTCTTCTTCCCGAGGTGGTTCCTCTTTGTTTTCTTCCGGTGCTAGAATTTTTATACAATTATCTAACCATAGAAGCTTAGATTTTTACTTGACCCATTACTTCCCAAGCGTCGAAAACATTGGAATTTTTTGATGAAATCTTTAAATTAAGTTCATAATACGTTAAGAAAAAATAATGACAAAAAAAAATCTTTAACGCTGAGTCAGCCTGTCCTATAAAATATGACAATGGAGATATAAATTATATTTTGTTTTTATTTTTATATTATATATATTTGGTAGAAGTCTAAGAAACAGTTTTATGTACTTTGGATGTTGATTACTGTTTTCTTTTACGGTATATAAAATCGGAACATAATGCTTTTTTTGAGGCAACAAAAATGATCAATTTGAAAAAAATTACATTTAAATCAGAAAAATAGCGTAAAAATACGACATTCATCAGAAACAATAAAAAATATTACTTCTAACAGGTTTAAAAAAAATTGAATATAGTGTCATAAAAATAGGACAGTGGGAAATAATGGGTTAATGGCCTTTGAGAGAAGAGTATGTACCCACTTGAAGTGCTTTCATTTTCTTCTTCAACATTAGATTCAACAACAGGTTCGTTCTCAGCTACAGCACTCGCCACTTCTGGAACAGGAGCGGCTTCTGTTGGGACTTCTTCAGGTTCTTCGGGCGCTTGTTCCACGACTTCCGGAACCGGCATTTCCGCCTCACTTTGTTCTGTCGCTTCCGGTAAGCTGAAATTCGCGGCTTTCATTTCAAATACTGCTTTCATTGCTTGTTTTAAGCGAAGTAATCAGTCTTACCTTTCTTCTTCGACTGCTTCCATGTTTACTTCTTCTTCAGGTTCAGTTACTTCTGGAAGCACTTCAGGTGGTTTCACATCTTTAACCTATAAAATTGGACTAGATCAGACAACTGCAGTACATAATGACATCCGAGATAACTCACAAACATGAAATGAAATGAAAATAGTTTATTAGCATAGGCACTACAATGGCTTCGGAAAGGCTATGACGAGAAGAATACCACAAGAAACTTGTCAATCATAGCCTGTACATAAAATAATAATAAAAAACTCATAAAAAAAGTAAATTCATAAATCAGATTGCATAGTGGTTACGATAATAAATGTTATATTAGTAATATATATGTATATAAAATAGAGATGTTCCGACTATCCGGCTACTATCGTAGTCGGCGACTAATCGGTAAAAAGCACCGACTATCCGGCTTCTTACTTTGTGTCTATTTCTCAATAAAATGAATGTGTTACTTCCTTGTAAAGAAAACATATTGATGACATTTATCAAACAAAATTAGTATCTTAATTAAAAAACAAATCAACATAATATTTAATGACATATATTGCAATACTGCGTGATGATATTTGAAACTATCGTCAAATTCTAGTGAGCTGTAAAACTCAAAAAACTTTGTTATTTATATTTGTCCACATGTCAGTAGTGACTGACATTGCAGCGAATCAGCTATAAAACAAAGTGTCACGGGAATCCCCTAAACCGTAATCGGCTTGGCCGACTAGTCGGCTTATTTACAACCGACTAATCGGCTAGTCGGCCCAAGTCATAATCGGCACATCTCTAATATAAAATATATGAATGATTTGACTAATTTAAAAGACTCTCTTTAATACAACTTTTATGACGTAGCAGTAATTATTATTATATGAACGACAACCACCACATTCCTGATATGCCTATATCAACTATAGATCTTTACATTTTCACTTTTACTTGCATAGTTGTTATATATATAAGCTATGATTCGAGGGTAGTTATATAAACCATTTACATTAATTGTATTATGGTATTGGACTACCCTAGTCTGTTTTTAAAGATGCTGCTACATGGAGAGTTCATTTAAAGCTATCTGGTAATGACTGACAAGCAACATTCTTAGTACTGTATGATTTATAGCTTATTAGCATATTTAGATCACGATACTAGCTTAGGTTGATGAATATACCTTGGGCTCTTCAGCTTGAATAACCTTGATTTCCGGAGTAGGGAATTTGACTTCGGGGAATGATACTTTTACAGCTTCCTCTTCCACAGGTTGAGGCTCAGCCGTTTCTTCTTGCACCTGCATTGGCGCTGGAGATGGCTCCTTCTGGATGTCTAACTCAGGCTCCGGGTGAGGCTGTAATGAATGTATCTAATTTTAATGTAATATATTTTCAATACAATAATAATAATTTTCCATCTTAAAATACCTCATCAGCAGCCTCCACGGCCGGTTCCTCTGGCTTCTCTTCTACAGCCTCAGCTGCCACAACTGGTACATCATCCTCCTTCTTAGTACCAATAAGAGACAATTTTTCTGCATTTCTGTGGACAGTTAAAAACATAACCTCTTTATTCCCTATCCAACTCTGACCAGAGACGGCACGTGACTTAACAAATAACAGACCTGAGTAGACCTCACCTCTTGGCTGTCTTAAAAAATGGGGCTATAAACATTGGTAATGCTCAGAGGTACCCTGGTAACAAGTAGCGGAACTACATAATAACGTATTATTTGTTCTAATTGGAATAAAAAACGTAACCAATATGAATTTATATGACTCATCACCATTACTAAGCATTTTTACTAACCAATGACGTAATGGCGGAATGACAGAGGGTATATAAACCGACAGCAAACACAGCGAAAAATCAGTCGTTGAAGCGAAGCCGAAGCGACCGCACGTATCCTGATGATGCCACGTGAAGTGGCGAAACGCGTCGAGACATATTACTGAGTGTTGTAGCGGGAATTGTAAGCAAAATAATTTTAACTAATTTCATTTAATATGGATTTCCGCAAAGTAACGCCTGAAACAACTAATTACAATATGAATCCATTAACACATACCTTGAAATTTGTGTTTTACTGTGTATACTGGACACAGGTGGGATTTCAATGTCTATATCAGAGAAGGCATAGACGTCTTCCGCTTTAATTTCAATGTCATCAATGTCTATCTTGTCTGTGGCCGGGGAGGGAGCGACAGACACCGCAGGCACTATTGGCATCGGCTGCGAACTAGAACTCGAAGCTGCAACTGTAGCAGAGATTAAATTAAGTCGTCTAAAATTGCCTACTTAACTAAAAAAATAATTATTTAATCTATTTAGTTCTTGTTTTTTTAAAAATTTTCATTATTATGTAACATCTAAACTATGTATTTTTGTAATTTTATTAGAAGTGTAGTATCTATCCCTTTATCACCTTGAGCATGCCGTCCTATCCTATAATTAAAATTTCATTTAGTTTGTATAATAGTAGTCCTTTTTATAATATGTAGTCCTAATGCAATTTTGTAGGTAGGTGAATAAATAAATAAATATTACCTTTCAACTGTTTGGCTAATTGGACAATTTCACTTTTAATATGCTCTATGGCCGCGTGCTCGTTCTCCTGTGTCGATGGTCGCTTATCTAAAAGCATAGACAAGGTCGGGGCGCCTGCTGAGGGGCTCATTGACTCTATAAAACAAAATATTTCTATCTAAGCTATTTGTCTTCTACATTGCTCTACATCTAAAAGTTGGTTGCCTGGAAAAGATCGCTTCTTAGCGATAAGGCCGCCATCTCTTTACTCACTTATTTGTATTATTAAGCAATAAATAAATAAATAAAACAAAATATTTAAAATTAAGGTAATTTATGACTGTTTTGAATTGTGAGCTGTACATGTAGACCCACTATCGTGAGTTATATTAAGCGATATATTGTATTAAATATGAGTACACATTAAATTATTATGTTTTTATTTATTTATTTATTATTAAAGTTAAACTACAGATGATCGATAGTCCCACACTAGCCAATGCCTGTGACGTGGGATCCAGAATATACAGAACACTAATAGTACATTTAAATAACCTTTAATAAATTCATTAAATAACAACTTCATATGAATTTAATAAACCGTTTTCAGTCGAACATTCTGTTTGACTCAATCCCAATTACTAGATAGCTTTCACTCCATTTTCATGAGATGGAGAATTATATTTTGAAGGTAGTTCAACAAAATGTTAGTTCTTAATTAGTTAATAGACTCACCAACAACTGTGGCCGGATGCGGTATATGCTGTGGTGTGGTGACAACCGGTGAAGACTTTAACAGCGACGACAAAAGTGGTGACGAAGGCTGCGGCCCCGGAACTATAAAAAAAGTACATTATTTTATTAACATTAATAAACAATTTGCAATTAAACATTTTGCATTTATATATAGTCCAAAACAGTGGTTTTCTAACTTTTTTGTCGAAGGAAAAAGACTTAATATAATTATAAAAAACTGATTTCTATATATTTATGAATAATCATATTGCAATTTAATATTTAGTTGGAATATTTAGATGTAACCTTATAATTTCCCTTTGGTAGGTATTTTAGCCCTAGGGTTCTGCGGAACACAACTTTGAGAATGGCTGGTCCAAAATATTGTCTCTCCATATACGGACATCTTCAAAAACAGACTGCACAAGTGGTTACAAAAATATACAAAAGTGATAATGCAAGTGTATACACCAGTACTTGATATAGGCATATCAGCAATGCGTTGCTTGCCTATTATACAATAATAATAATAATAATAATGAAATTTCTCAAGGAAACAAAAATTAATTAATATTCTCATCCCCCCCCCCCCCCCCTCCTCCCCCCAACTCCTCTCTACTCCTCCCCTGTATGCATTTTATTAGCATTATAATTATGTATTGTATTGTATAATGTAATTGTTTTAAATCATACAACGCAACATAGTTCCACTGTGATCAATTAACTGCATCAATTTATCAATTAAACTAATTAATAATAAGTTAGATTAATTAAATTAAAAGCAGCAGTGGCCTAGTGGTTAAACCCCCATGTTCGATGCTCTCAAAAGCTCACTAGTGAAGTGTGGACATATGCTAGGCCAGCGGTCGGCAAACTTATTAGTCAAAGAGCCAAATATGAACATTTCAACAATTTAAAAAAAACATTGGAAGCCAAATTTGTTAGCGATTAATGCGAACAATGTAAGATGCCAAAGAGCCGCACTTAGCCAACCACTGTGCTAGGCCAATATAAATAACTTTTAAATCTGTTTGTATTTCTATTGAATAAAAATCAATACAGTATAGTCTCACTAATCCGGCACTTCGATAGATCGGCACGTCCAATAATCCGGCACCCTTCGCCCGCGCCTCCCTCGCCCCTCTACACCTGTGCGCTTCGCATTACATACATTTATTCCCTCTATGAAATGCTTTATTTTATTCATTACCTATGACTTTTCACTATAATCCAGTAATCCAAACATTCCAATAATCCGGCACCTTCCGGTTTTTAATAGTGCCGGATTAGTGAGATTATACTGTACTATAAGTCTTAGCTTCCGATTAATTCTAAATTATTTAATAATAAATAATATATGATACACTCACGGACTACAGGTGAGGATGCAGAAGTGGCCGGAGTGGGCGGAGCTGGTCGCCAATTCTTTTCGGCTCGGGCGTGTCTCTCCTCTCTTTCCCGCAGCGATATCAGACGCTTAGCTTGCTCCCTCTCTCTGGCCCGTTTCGATGCCTCAATATTAGCCCAGATTTCATTCACTCTGTCTTCGGATATTAAAGGATTTCGGAGTTCCATTATTTCACTCTGCAATAGAAATGAACGGGTCATCATCAGAAGACCTTGTAGTCACTTTAATCGGAACCATATGTATATTCAATTTAATCGATCACTATTATTATTATATGAAAGGCGAGCACCAAATTGCTGATATCCCTATATCAGGGCTAAAATACTGCAAAAAATACCTACCAAAAGGAGATTATAAGGTTACATCTAAATATTCCAATAAATACATATAATTTAGTTCTTTTATAGTTATATTAAGGCTTTTTCCTTTGCCAATAAAGTTTGAGAACCGCTACCATATTCAATGTATAAAATATGTGATACTACTAACATTATTGCAAGATCAACGTTTATGGCAAATAAATGAATTTGAATTTAATTATCAATAAACAAACAGTGTTGCAAGAATAAAATAAATCATAATCCACCTTAAGTCCATCGTATTGCTGATTCAAATCCACCATTAGCTTGTTTATTTCAACCATCCGCTCTTGAGTCAACTTTTTCACAATACTCTCCTGCGGAGTCTCGACAGCGCCTTCGGAACTCCGCTTTTTCCGTTTTGGTGTCTCAACGTTCTCTAATAGGGCTCCGTATTGAGCTGCACAACTGAGATGCAAAAGTATATTGTTTTAGGCAGTAGCGTAGTTAGGTAGGTGTGTATGTGTGTGTGCGTGTGTGTGTCTGTGTGTGCGTGCGTGCGTGTGTGCGTGCGTGCGTGTGTGTTGGGGGGACAAATAAAGGGTTAAAATAAAATCCTCATATCCAATTCCTCCTAGAAATTTTGCTAAACAATTCAAATTAAATATACATTTTTTTATACGTTTTCTTCCCAGGAAGCACGAGATCAAACATTGTGGATAACATTTTACCAATTCTTGCTTACATACGCCCCTGTAGCCCAGGGTCCCTGTATCATTGAAACGCCCGATACGGCGGTTGCTACGCCCCTGGTTTTAGGGTAATTGTATTGATTATAATATCAATACAATATACATTATGACTGTTAAATACATAAATACTAGAATAAACAAATTCACAAATTATTATTTCGCATAACCTCTTTAAACTTGCGCATGGAATCTATGAGATTTCGGAAAGGCATATGACAAGAAGTAATCACAAGAAACTCACCGATCATAGCCTGTACAATATAATGTTAGTATTAATTAGTTAGCTTTAATTAAGCAACTTAAAAAATCAATACAATGTTACTATTCTATTTGCTTTTCATTAATTTTCTATAAGAAATATAATCGTAAACTTAATACTTCCTCTCAGTTGGTTTCCAAAGAATGAATATAATAAAAATAGGTATATACCTAATATTTATACAAAATATTATACAGAATAATACAGAATATTATTTATACAGAATATCTATTCCTAATTTACATGTATCCTATTCAATTCTGATTCAATGAGCTCAGATAATTTTGCCAATGTTCTTTCTTTATTAGATCGTCCAATTAAACAAACTTAAGTCAAAGTCTGCTATAACTGAATATTTATTCAAATCCTTTTCAATCTAATTTGTAACAACTATAGTAACATATATATAGAATTTTTTGTATTCTTTCATAAATGTTTATATGTAGATGTTCTGTTTTTCCTCCAAAACACGACATAACACTAACCTTTTTTGCGAATACCAATCGGGAGGACGGTTTGGGTCTCCAACAGTCTTTAGAGCCCTGGACACTGACATCCAATTCTGGTCACCACTTCGAACCACAGCAGAGGCAAGGCATAATTGCTCCCTGATATTCCAAGAGTCTAAAGGTACCCGCTTCAACTGCAATCTCTCTTGAATAGAACTCATTTTATTGAACTAAGCCGCATAAAACTTTAGTCAAGATATTATTACGTGTCTTAATCAAGTTTATGGACTTTGGAATACATATAAATACATTTTTAAAACGATAAACTATATAAATCACGACCTGCTCGGCGTACCCACAGTGCTAGTTTTAATATTTGACAGTTTAGTGCATTTTAAAGAGGCACAGACATGATTTTTCCAGAAAACACTATTTGAAAATATTTAAAGTAAAATAAACAAAAACAAAAACTATAATGTTAAAATTAAAATAATATGCAAAATAAAAAAGATCTAATGAAATATATACACATACATACCTTTATATTATTACTCAGTCAAAACGTGTTAATAAACTAAATAGCTTAATTAAAGAATTATATTAAATAATACTGAAGAGCAAACACAATAATTTAAATTTAATTAGAATTTAATATTTTTAAAAGAAATTGTTAAAAAAATACTAGTAGAAATAAAATTATAACCTAAAATTTTTATAAACGCGTACGTACAGGAAATATGACCATTTTATTATTAAAGCACAACGTTAATAAATAAAACAATGCATGCTTATTCGACGCGCGCAAAAATATGAAAGAGCGATATATGTATAAAGAGTAACACAATAAATATATGTGTATGTATATTATATAGTATTGCATCATCTTTGGCGGGAAAGGGGCAGAGCGTCGGGTCAGAGGTATGCACCGAGGGTGGCGGGGAAGAGGAGGCTTTCTAGGAACCCTAGATAGCTCGCTCCCAGTTGGTCACCGCCCGGCGTCCCGATGCAGCACGACTACATGCTTGTTGCGCTCGTCCTTTTCATAATAAAATCTATATTTGTTATTATTTTAACTCAAGTCAACATAAGAGATTTATTCTTTAAGTGCACAGCCTGCCTGCCTTGTACTTGCGAATGCAGAAATTGGTTCAAAGCCATTGCCTCGAAATTTAGGTAAGGATTCTTTGTTCGTTATTTAAACTTCAGGCGCCCATTTTGTTTGTAAGCGAACGTTCTAGTATTTTCGAATTACAACGCAATTCAAATTTCTATAACTTATTAATTTTATTATTAAGGTAATAAGACTTAATTTAGAATGACACTATTGTTACTAAGCACCTTATTAGAATTGAGAACTACGTGCGCCATTTTAAATATAATTTGACCTATATTCTAAAAATAGATTAAAATTTTCTGTATTTTTTTGTTGATATGAGAGTTTATGTTGGCATAAAAAAATTGTAATTTCTTATTGGATTATTGCCTGAATACTCGACATCGGCAGAATTGTTTTCATTAGACATCCGAGGGCTTTAATTATAGAAAAAGACACATCTTCCTATGAACACCTTCATGTAGTTATATGGTTTTTGGGATCTTTGAAGTAGACGGGTAGAAATTTATAAAATTATATTTACATAAATCATATAAATATAAGCTCCATACAAAAGCATTAATAGATTTATTTGTACTTTTAAATTTAAGCTGTCAAACGGTTTGTAGTGAGGAGCTTAACTAGTATTCTATGATTAGGTGTTCATTTGTTTTTGAACGAAACGTCTAGTAGCATTTGTTTTTGAATAATATTAAAAGAAACAAAACACAACATGACGTAGCAGCAAAGCGAGTTGTCATTTTACGTGCTTGGTTTGTTTTAACCCTTAATAGCCTAGAGTATCAATTTTAAACCGAATGTTCACATTACTATTAGTTTTTTTTATAGGTTGGCTGTTCGTATTTTACTGTTGTATAATATTCTTTCCAACGAAATTAAAAAATAAAACAAATGTCATTATTGTTTTATTTTATCTATGATATATTACTTGCGCGGCAAAGTGAACTTTCGTAAATCAGGCTACTAAGGGTTAAGTTATACGCGAACTCAATTTAATTAATTTAAAACGCTTTTTGCGGTTAACTATAATGTTTGGAATGTTTATTTGTAATACAGTAATCCCCCCTAGTACACGGTAGTCTTATAACGCGTTTTCAGATTACGCGAATTCTTGTCCCTCGAATAACACGAGTTGTTCCCCCATATAACCCGGGGATTTCACATGTTATATTTCTGTACTGTGAAATTTACAATGATTTGTTCAATTCATCGTGTTTGTTTGAAGATATATTACTCATACATAGTTTTTTTTTTTATTAATATTCGATTTAAAATTTAATAAGAACAGTTTAATGTGAATATATTGCAGAAAACGCGTTATACGAGTTTACTCGTATAACGCGCTTTACTATAACACAAAACCAATGTACCGCGTTATAGGGGGGTTTACTGTTTGTATATGTTTCTAAAATATATATACATATGTTTGTGGTGTCCATGTTTTGGGGTTAGATATGTAAAATTTTCTCAATGCTTTCTGAGACACTCAATACAACAATGAAGAATCTACACAAACAAACTATGCACAACTTTAAATTGCGATTTTGTAGGTAACCTACCATGTTAATAACATAATGACATAAGGAATAAACACTTTACCGAATAAGCCACGAAGATCGGCCGCCATTAAAAAAAGCGGAAACGTCCGAACGTTAACATCGGTTCGATATTAATTTAAAACGCAAGTAATTGCAATTGTTTATCTCACTCACACCCGTGAGTTGGCGCATGTTTTAGACAAGGATAGAAGATACGAGACATTTCCCGCTGTACAATCGATCTTAAAACGAATGGTTATAAATAAGTTATATTTATAATCGATTCGGCGGAATTTGTTTTATTTAAGTATTTATTATATATATTATTATCATATTGGTATTATAATAAAATATATTATGATATACAGTGCAACCTTGATATAACGATACTGAAGGTAATCAAAAAATAATTCATTATATCAAGTAATTTGTTACAATGAGGTTCGTTATACAGAGGTTGGTCTAAGAGGTTAAAAAAAATTATTAATCTCAGCTTTACGTAGTTTTCCCTATTACAGTGAACGATTTCGTTAAATAGAAGTAAATAATACTTTCTTTTTATATTTTGCAAATATATTCGTTATGTAAAGGTATATTTTGCATTAGCTCTTACGGGCAGTTCGAGGGTACTTTGAAGAATTCGTTATATTGAGGGTCGTTACATTAAGGTTACTCGGTATTTGCAACTTTATTGAAAGAAAAATAAAGAAATTTTGATTATATATTATTTATAACAGAGCTATTTAAAGCTGTCATTGTGCATAGTTTGTTTGTGTAGATTTTTCGTATCTCAGAAAGCATTTACATGGAGAAATATATTTTGAAACTATTTCCAATGTCAATATTAGTCGGCGACATACGTATAATAATATATATAAATTGTACGACAATTCGAGTTCGTAAGCACTCGATCATGTTACGAATTCTTAGAATGGCGTCAATAAACAACTATGACGTCACGCAAATTTGACAGTTAAAACAAAAGAAGCTTGTAAATTGTTTAACAAATAAACTCATTATGCGTTAAGCTAAGTCATTCACGATGTTGGTTTTTAAATGTTTTATAACTATTATATAATTCCGCGACTAGTTTTTTCGAAATGTATTAAAAATAAAATTGAGCGCTATAGCATCAAATTACAATGTAAACTCCATTTAACGAGTCATTTTAATAATAAACTCCCTATAACATCGAAATTACTTGACTTTAGTTAGCTATATATAGCATCACAGCCACTCTAAATAACGACAACAATACATAATTATTAAGCAATAAACAGTACTTTGTAAGTTGCTGAAATTAATAAGAACTTAATTAAATCAAAATAACAATCAATTATATAGAGTTTAGACTAGAAATGTTCCGACTAGTCGGCCACTAGTCGGTAAAGCCGACTATCCGGCTTCTTACTTTGTGTCTATTTCTCAATAAAATGTATGTGTTACTTCCTTGTAAAGAAAACATATTGATGACATTTATCAAACAAAATTAGTATCTTAATTAAAAAACAAATCAACATAATATTTAATGACATATATTGCAATACTGCGTGATGATATTTGAAACTATCGTCAAACTAGTGAGCTGTAAAACTCAAAAAACTTTTTTGTTATTTATATTTGTCCACATGTCAGTAGTGACTGAAATTGCAGCGAATCAGCTGTAAACGAAGCGTCACGGGTATCCCCTAAACCGTAGTCGGCTTGGCCGATTAGTCGGCCGACTAGTCGGCTTATTTACAACCGACTAATCGGCTAGTCGGCCAAAGTCATAATCGGCACATCTCTAGTTTAGACTGTAATAATATTTCAATATAGTATTATTGTTCTTCTCGTTATTTATTACATTATTATTGTTTCAGACTATGAAGAAATGGGATATACCATCATCGACACCCCAACTTTTGTCAATCACAAACCCCCACTAATAAATATAGATAGGAATTCCTTTCTGAAATTATTTGAACAACGTGAAAGAGTCCTCTGGCGTGTGCACGAGCGGACATGCGATGCGGATGTCACGGATGAGCCTCCGGACGATTTCAGTGACCATGTGCTTATCGAAGTTTACGTGCAAAGGATACACGAAGGTTATTCTTTTATTCTAATTAGAATTTATACTAGTTAGAATTTTATTTATTTACTTTTAGTAATTGGGCTCCAATAGAGCGCTTTTACTCGTCAATACAAATACAAATATAGATGAAATAAATTTGTTAATTTAATAATTATCAATTTGATTTAGCTGCTGTATACTGGCATTGTCCACTTACATATTAACTAGCTTTACCCGCGTCTTCGCTCGCATTTAAGTCATTAAATAAGTATCAGAGATCATTTCAATAGAAATGAATCGATATGATCTAACCTCAAAAATTGAAATAGTTTTAAACTGAATATATAAAAATGACAGACGGAAATAAAAATAAATATAGAAAAATTCCAAACAGTTAAAACTATAGTCAGTTGGAAACTATAGTAAAAATTAATTATTTTTTAAAAATAAAATGTATACTATGTTACTTCTAGTACCTCCAAAAATATGTGTACAAAGTTTCACGATGATCGGTTAAGTAGTTGTTGCGTGAAAACGTAACAAACAAACTCATATTCACATTTATAATATTAGAGAGGATGTCATAATAATATATAATAAATCTACTATGATGTAGAAGAATAGCTGCTGTATAGGGGCATTGTCCACTTGTCATAATAATATATAATAAATCTACTATGATGTAGAAGAATAGCTGCTGTATAGGGGCATTGTCATCCTATTATATGTCTAGGGGTAAACGTAAAATGACATAGATTATGTCCAAGCTTTAAGAAAAGTAGAATTACCATACTAACTCCCAAATACCAATTATTAATTAAAACTTAACACAATAGTACAAAACTAATCCGAATTCATCATCATTAATTATCACTTCCTATTGCAGGTCCACAAAACCGATCAATGCCAAAACAAATTACATTCCAGAACTTTGTTAGTATGCTAAAAGGTAATTTGCTGATGGTAGTTACTGGGCAAAATTCCAGAACTCGTGATCGAATCATATTTAATTACAGAATCAACAAAACTGCCAGTGCTGGATTTGAAGCTGGAGAACGGCGATGGATCTCCAGAAGGTACAATCATAAACATATACTATGATACAAACCTATATGTACAGGCTATGATTAACGAGTTTCTTGTAGTCTTCTTCTCGTCATACGTCTTTCCGAAGCCATTGCAGAGTCTTAACGATGAGCAAGTGCACGCCTTGAGTGCCTATGCTAATAAACTAATTTCAATTCATCTCATCTACTATATAATTTAATTCCACAATTGCAGGCTTCCAAAACCGACCAATGGAAAGACAGCTTTCGTTTGAAAGCTTTGCTGGACTGGTAAAAGGTGATTTTTAAAAAATTTTATTTAACGGTCTCCGCTTATAAATCGTAAACGTTAATACGCACACGACGATTTTCAAATGGATACAGTTTTTGTAGGTATATAAGCGATATCTGCATCCCTTTCACACATGCCTCAACTTCGACACGATAGGAATATAGTTATCTCTTTCTTAACGATTATTTCTTCCAGTCCAAAGTCCGATTTGTATCCAATTGAAGATTGTCGACTGTAGCTCATCTAGAATTAATATTAAAATCACTTAGAAAACAGCTGAATAAAGCTACAAATGACATCGAATGCTTAATATTATTATTATATCTATTGTTGAAATGAACAAGCCACTATTACAGTTGCTGCGTATTGTATTATGAAGTATAATTGTATTTTCAAGTGTTCCAATAGGAATCTCGCTCGAAATATTTCGTACATAGAGTAAATATATTTAGATAGTACAAGTTTTGCTCTATACCAGGGGTAGCCAAGCTTCTTTCATAATTATTCTGAATAATTTAAAATGTATTTTGAAACACATACGGAACGATAATAATTTTTAAAAACATAATAGCACAAAAATGAAAAGGGAACACGAGTACATTTATCGAAAGCCACAAATAATCATTCAAAGAGCCCCAGTTGACCACCCCTGCTCTATAGGGTACAAACGAAATCCTCGCCTCGTAGATCTTTAATCAAGTAACATTTAATTGCAGGGTTAATAAAACTACCAATGTCAGTCCCGAAGGGCCAGTATGGCGTCACAAGTCTAGAAGGTACAATCCACTAACTCAGTGATTCTCAACCTTTTTTTTGTTGCGGCACATATTTAACGATTTAAAAATTTGGCGGCACACAAAGAAAAAGATAAAAATTATTTACTTACTACAACGCACTGCATAAATAGTTTATGACGAAGAAAAAACGCGTTGCAAAGCAAATAATAAATTAATTAATTTTTTTGTGGATTTAAATATATATTCATGTTAAAAATATTTTTCTTTTTAAATGATATAATTTAATAATATTAACATTATTATATATTTGCAAAATTTGGCGGCACACAAAAGTGCATCGGTACAGTGGTTGAGAATCACTGCACTAACTGATACTAAATTTAGGTGGTTATATATTTATTTGCATTCTTCCATTATACATAATTTTTTTTTACATTTAATTCAAATATGATGAGAATTTAAAAAAAAAACTGTTTGATTCATACATTTCATACACTTCATACGGACATTCTTTTAAATTATTGTTTTTAACACTAGATTTACCAACTTAAATATACCTATTTCTACCACAACCAAAAAAGTATATATTTTGTTACAAATATATATAAAATAATATAAAGTTCATAAAACTAATTCTTCTGTTATAGATTAAAGAAGATTAGAGGAATTAAAGAAAATGTTAGATGCAGTAGGAATTTTAATTTGATCTTGCAAGAACAGTCATTTTGACTGGTCTGGTTAATCTAGTGTTAAATTACTTATATATTGTTTTAGTTCATACTAAGATAAGATGCATCCATTTAGTGCAAACGACAATCTTCAAATGGATACAGATTAGACTTTGGACTAAAAGAAACAATCATTAGAAAGGGATAACTATATTCTTATCGAAGTTGAGGCATGTGTGAAAGAGATGCAGATATCTCCTTCACCATTCACGACACCGCGATCGTTTCTCTTCCTATAGCTCAGCGATTCTCAAACTTTTTTGGCGAAGGAAAAAGTCTTAATATAATTATAAAAAACTGATTTATATGTATTTATGAATAATCATATTGCAATTACGTAATATTTAGTTGGAATATTTAGATGTAACCTTATAATCTCCCTTTGGTGGATATTTTTTGCAGTATTTTAGCCCTAGGGTTCCGCAGAACACACTTTGAGAATGGCTGCTATAGCTTATATACCTACAAAAACTGTATCCATTTGAAAATCGTCGTCTGTACAGGTGCCCAGGAAACTGTTATTTTTTTTTAATTTTAAATAAATATTTTTTTAAACATCTTCATTCTTTTCTTTTGTCTTGCTTGTCTTGTTCCCGTGTTGTAATAGTTACAGTCAGCTTATCTTTATTCTGGTTAGTCCAATTAAGATCTTTTGGAGCTGCGTCAGGTGGCAATACATTACTCACTTTTAAGTTAACGTTGTACAGTGTTCAATTCCAAAAGGTCCTATTATCAAACCTTAAAAGAAACGCCGAAACAAACGAAAACCTATCATTTCTTTATTAATAACAGATTAGTGTAATAAAATGTATATATTCAAGCTTTTTGCTCGAGTATAACTACTAGACTACCAGTAACACACAATGAAAGAGATAAACAATAACAGCTGTCTGTTGTTAGAAAGGGATAAATATACATACACAGTTACTATTCATAGGTGCCATCCAAAAAATTACGTCATACGAATTTCATGATCATCTTAAGTTTAGTTATGTGACTATAGTACTATACTTATATGTAGTTTATAATTTCTACAATATTTTATTCCGTTAATAATATTTATGTTTACATTTATTGTTGACTAGCTGTTGCCCGCGGCTTCGCTCCCGTTAAGAAGTATTATTATTAATTAGGTATAGTTTTTGCGGCTTTATTTTTGTTTAGCGTGTGTAAAAACGTCATAGTAGCTTTATGCAAGCAAAATCTCAGCCCAATCGGTTTAAAATTGACAAAGTTTCATACAAACTTTCATCCCCTATTTTATCCCCTTAGGGGTGGAATTGATCAAAATCGTTTCTTAGTGGATGCCTACGTCATAACATCTACCTGCATGCCAAATTTCAGCCCGATCCGTCCAGTGGTTTGGGCTGTGCGTTGATAGATCACTATGTCAGTCAGTCACCTTTGAGTTTTATATATATAGATTACCATGAAACAGTTGGTGGTTTATGATAAGACAGAAATTTTTTTGAATGTACCTTCATCACCAAAAGGTTAAGAACCACTGCTCTAAATAACATAGTCCACATTTTTTTGTTCTGTTTTTGCATACCACAAATAAATAACTGCAAATTATCTCGTTCACAGACTCCCTAAATTCTCCATCAAATAACAAAACGTGCCACATTTGCCAGCAGACGGTCCAAACGAAACACATAAACACACATCTGGAAGGAAACACCCACAAGTTCGCAGCAGAGTTAACAACGTACATCGTGAACCGAGCTTCCAAACACTCGACCGACCCCATCTTAGCCACAACTCTCCCGAACTTATCCCTGGAGCACTACTGCGCTTTTTGTGACATTGAAATGCCTGCAATTGACATAGAATTTCATAACCTAACATTCACTCATCGCTCGGCTGTATACAAAACAGAATTGATGCAAAATCTTCTAGCCTATTACAAAGGCGATGAGCTCGAACCGAAACGCACTTCTTTTATGAACAAACAAACTGTAGACGTTGAATCTGTTACTAAAAACTCTAATTTAAAGGCAGAAGTAGTAGTAGAAGAAAAGAAGAAAGAAATAACAGCAAACGATAAAACAATAGAAGTAGCAAAAGAGCCTCCTGTTAAACAAACAATAGAACGGAAAGAGTTAGAGAATGGAGATGAAGTAAAGAAGATGATAGCTGAATATAAATCCTACAAAAACAAAGTCGAAGAGGAGAAAGCTAGAGAAGAAGCTGCACAAAAGCTTATTATTAACGAACCTAATCCTAAAAAGAAACAGGAGCCAAAAGTAGTAGGAAGTGATAAGCCAAAACCTCAACAGCCGGCCACAACTCAGGCACATGCAAGAGCTAAAAAAAACGTCGTAATAGACAATCTAGAATTGACGCCCAATCAAAACAAAGGTAAATGTCAAACTGTAACGAAGACAATACAAAAACCCAAAGCACATGAACAATCGAGGCGCACAAGGAAAAAGGAAAAAAAAGCTCTCGCTAGAGCGAAAGCTAATAACAGACACATAAAAGCCAAGGCACTGGACGATACTACATATTGCAACACATGTCAGGTGGCTATTCCTAAAGGGAGTTACGACGTACATGTCCTTAAAAAGAAACACATGAAACGGGTTGTTTTCGAAAGCCAAAACAAAACCGAGAACAAACTTAACGATAATATTAACGAAAGCCTTGCACATGAAGCTCCAAAACCTAACAACAATGATATAAACAATAAACCCGAAACCGAGAAGGAGTCACTGAAAGAATTTAAAGACGTAGTAACTGAAACTGATGATTTAGACTTAAATTCCGAGAATTCCGAAAAGGATTTTTTAGAAGCAGTAGAGAGGTTAAGCGACTCTATAAAAGGTGAACAAAGAAGTCTGACGCCGAGCAGCGATACAGACAAAGAATCCGAAAGTTCAGAACAGCTGCAAACTATTTATGAAAGGAAAAGTCTTTTAGTACACAAAACAGACAGTGAATTTTCGCGACTTTTGAACACGGCTTCGAACGAAGTCAGTAAGAGAATTCCTCTTCGCGCTTTAACAGAAATGCTGAAGACCAGACTCTTGTCTTTGTTGAAAGAAGACCGTACGTACGAAGAGAAAGAATTGCAGAAGCTCCTTCAGGAAAATTTAGTTAACAGCTCAACTACAGACCGTATAATGAGCCTGTTTGATTTCTACAAAGGCGAAAGCACCAGAGATTTCATAACGTTTTGCCGAGCATGCAAAATGGTCGTCGAAGACTGTATCGTTGGGTGGTTACGACATTCCAGTTCCAATTCTCATAAGAATTCAATTGGCAAAATTAACGACGGAATTGGAGCTTTGGATGAAAGGATACACACAATGAAACCAATGGGTAATTGTAAATTGTACTGCTTCACTTGCGAGGAGGTAGTTCTAGATAATCCTTTGTCGATTAACACACATTTAAGTAAAGGAAAGGCTAATTGAGTCCATTTATATTAAAAACCACTAAACGGGTCACTTATTGTACTAACTAATGCCCGAATACAAATTCCCCCCCTCCCCCCGCACAATTCAAAAACCCTAATTAAAAATTTTAAGTTTTGCGATCCATTTGGCGCCCCATTACAAGTAGCGCTCGGGGCATCATGCCTCCATCCCTCACTACTCCATTGTCAATCACGGCCAATTGGAAATAAACAAATGAACTAACTAAACTAAATTTCACAGTACAAAGAAATTTTTTTACAGTTTCTTGCCTTGGCGCTAAAAACTAGTGTTGGTTTGTCTTGGCGCTGCACATTCGTTTTATGTTTCTTAACTATAACTTAAATCAATGTAACATGTTTATTACAAAATAATAAAACGCATTATATGAGTATCGTGTTATATAGGTTGTTGCAAAATATTAATTAATAATTATATATTTCCTTAAAATATAATTGAATGCGTGATTACTTTTTCCTTTGCTAAAACAGATAACATATTTGTTATGTAAAAAAAAATCGATCATGTATCAATCATGGGCGTAGCCAGGGTGGGGCGCTTGTCCCACCCTGGCTCTGACCTGTAAGGTACCTAATCAAACCTAAAAAACTTAATTATCTAGGTACTAACTACAATACTTAATATCCGTAAGAAAGTTCACACTCGACAGTCGTCAGTCAACACAAAAAAAAATAATCGGGGTATATAGTTTGCTAGTTACATATTATTTTAGACTGCTGCCCCACCCTGAGTCCATGGTTGGCTACGCCCATGGTATCAATCAAAATACACGTGGGAAATAATACTAAATGGAATGAAAGAAATGTTATTCTTCTTTGATATTATAAATAATATATGTATTGTAATTTCAAATTAGTTGGGCCTGTAGAAGCGAAGGAAGCTGCAGTTTTTCGAAATGATTTAACTTCATGTCACACTATGTATTAAAGATGGTGTGGTTAACCCATTTTTCAACTAGGCCAGCGGTTCTCAAACTTTTTTGGCGAAGGAAAAAGCCTTAATATAATTATAAAAACTGATTTATATGTATTTATGAATAATCATATTGCAATGTAATATTTAGTTGGAATATTTAGATGTAACCTTATAATCTCCCTTTGGTAGGTATTTGTTGCAGAATTTAACCCTAGGGTTCCGAGGAACACCACTTTGAGAATGGCTGGCATATAACTGCCTTTTGATTCTATAGGCTTCATATATTATAGTTTAAGAAAATTTTATGTCAGAATCGTTCGTGTGTTCGTGTGTGTGTTTTTATATAACCTATATTGATAAGTGATAATGTAGCATTCGAATGGTGGAAGAATTTTTGAAATCGGTCCAGTAGTTTTTGAGGTAATTCGTTACAAACATACAAAAATACAAATCTTTCCTCTTTATAATATTAGTATAGATTATGTGAATGTGAATTACGATATATGTAATATGTGTTAGTCTGTTGTTCGATTGCTTAGGCCCGTATTTAAAACTTCAAACGTCATTCAGCTGTACGAAGCAAAATAGACCAATCACACGCTTGAATCATTGTTGACGTGTGTCCGACCAATGATAATAATCCATTGCAACTGTCTACTGTCACCTAGCTGTCATTACGTTCTGTTATACGCATTTATAAGAAATCGTTTCAATTGTTACTTATTAATATATTTGATATATGCAACATATTACTATTTTATTTTGATTACTGTCTAATGGTTGCCATAATTATTACTACATACAAAGGAATAAAATGCACTCAAGTAATGATCACAGATCAAATTGCGCTCGAGCATTATTTTGGATACGGGCCTAAGAGTAGAAATAGAAACTCGTTTAAAATATAAGCAAAATTTTAACTCAAAATACATTCAAATAAACAATAAAAAATTAATTCGTTTTTGTTTTATTTATCTCAAATAAGCCTGAATTCAAATTAGCGTAAAGTTATTGTGATAGAATTTCAAAAAATGATTTGTGGAAAGTTATTTTTTGTAATTGGTACGTAAAAGAATTTATACTGTATTATTAAGTAATAAATAAAATAAAAGTCGAAAATTCAAGTAAAAATTAGAGATGTTCCGACTATCCGGCCACTATCGTAGTCGGCGACTAGTCGGCAAAAAGCGCCGATTATCCGGCTTCTTACTTTGTGTCTATTTCTCAATAAAATGTATGTGTTACTTCCTTGTAACAAACAAAATTAGTATCTTAATTAAAAAACAAATCAACATAATATTTAATGACATATATTGCAATACTGCGTGATAATATTTGAAACTATCGTCAAACTAGTGAGCTGTAAAACTCAAAAAACTTTTTTTGTTATTTATACTTGTCCACATGTCAGTAGTGACTGAAATTGCAGCGAATCAGCTGTAAACGAAGCGTCACGGGAATCCCCTAAACCGTAGTCGGCTTGGCCGATTAGTCGGCCGACTAGTAAAAATCGTTGTAAAATTCAAATAATGATAGCAAACCTCATAGAATCACAGACAACCTGAGGAATAACCGACCAATTTTAAAACCCACTGATGGAATATTACATTCCGAAAGCGTTAATACAATAATTTTATTTCAGTATTTCTACTAAAAATCGCGCAATTAAACGCAATTAGTCTAAAAACAATGCGTGATTTTAGAAATCCTTATCATCCAGAAGATGATGAAATTGATGACGAGAATGATGAAGAACGTTTCGAAGAAGATGAAATAAGTGACCAAGACAGTAATTACAATATCAGTAAAGAAAACTTGAAATATATGTTGAGAGGATGACAATTTTACTAACCTATGTAACACTCCTAAGATAGTCAAAAGTTTGTGGCGGTCGATTCTACAAGCCGAAAATACTTATTTAAGAAGATTTGAGGTTTTGACGTTTAGTCTGTCAGTGTCATCTTTCGTGTTTCTTCTTGTCTTTTTATTGCCACAATGCATTGTGATAATTATATTTTTAAATCAATTTTAATCCACTTTATTATTTCACATAAGTTTTACCAAAAGTTAATGTAACTAATAAAAATATTTACGTGTGTATTATATGTTATAACTTATTCTTTTATTAATGGCCTCAAATATATATTTTATTTATTTATTTATGAATAACATTAATTAATATATAGTTTTCGATGGTCCCACACTAGGCATTGCCTGTCACGTGGGACCCATCACTTACAAAACTTTTAATTATAAACATTATTACTAAAAATTTATATATATATATATACAGCGTGTCCTAAAACTCAACGATAAGCCGGCACCCACTCTTCACTGCTCGAGGAAAAATAAGAAAAAAAAATATCTCAATTTATTTTTAAAATATTAAGTAAATTTTGAAATCCTTCGAAAATTGACACCCTATATGATATTTTCAAGTGCCACGGCCACAAATTTACAAATATTTCAGATTTTTTTTTTGTATCGGCAACCTAAGTAGTACTGCTATCCATTATAACCCTTACAAATTTCAGAATGCCTGTATTTTTTACACAAAAATGAATCAAATTTGTTTTTTCCCTAAAATTTTGAAAGATTTTTACCTTCGGTCCACTTTAAGTCATCGTGGTGTAAAAAAAAAGTATGGACACTACTATGGCAAGTTTTTTCAAAAGTTGACGCAACTAACCAAGATTCCTAAATGGTATAATACTCTAGGAAAACTAATCACAAAAAAAATATATGCCTACCATTTCTAAACAAGAATCAAATTTCATCAATTGTTGTTGTTGCTAGTGATCACTTTTACTGTGAAGTTATAGGTTTGTTATTGAAAAATGTTGATTGAATTTTGATTGTTTTGACAAATAGTAATAATTTTACATTTATTTTGTTAATTAAAACTTGCATTTTTTACATTAAAGTACCTAAATATATTTTTTTTGTGATAATTATTACATTTAAACACAATTTTACCAACGTCGAGTATAAGGGCAGCAGTCCAATAAGAAATTATAAAATTTTAAGTCACACGTAAACCTTCATGTCAAAAAGCAACTCAAAAATCTTTATAATATCTCCTTATTGGTATATTACTCGAATACTCGATATTGGCAGAATTGTCTTTAATAGATATTTAATGCCATTAATAAAAGAAGAATTCAATTATAGATTGCAATGCATATAATTTTGAGACAGAAATTTGACCTAAAGAATAGTATAAAAGAATGTTTTTGAAGTATATAAGTAAATATTTGTAATAAAATATTCATACACTGTAAAATTCTGTCAATCTTAGGGCTCTCATGTAGTCGCTGAAAACCTCAGTGTTACATAACTAATATTCTAGTCTTAAGAATACGATTGTCACTTAGTCATTGTGACTTGCAATAAACAGCTTTTCATGTAAAAACTGCATTTATTCTTTATTCATAATGCAACATTCTTAAGCCAAGCGTTAAGGAAGATCTTGAAAGAGCTAGGCTATTCCAGGAACTCAGGTCATCAGTTAAAGAAACTATTCCACCAGAATATTCGACTGGAGACATGGTCTGGGTTAACAAATCTATAGGGCTCCGGGCCCTACTCCTATCAAGTTAAAATGACATAAGTGACAATCGTATTCTTAAGACTAGAATATTAGTTATGTAACACTCAGCAGTTAAGGCGACTTTAAATAAAACTTAATTAAAAAAAGGAGAATTCAACATTTTACTTCTACCAGAAATATGACAACTTTTTTAGTAGGATTGCTTATGTTAGTATTAATGAAAAAATTCGTACTGACATGTCAAATTAGCTAATATCAGCTGGTATTTATTTTTACTTCACACTTCTTTCCGTTAGTCAAGTTAATGTTTATGTAATGAACGACACGTGTTAAGATAAATGGTTTAATGTTATTGTTTTTATGTGTTAGCTAAGTAAAATGAATACGTTTCTTCAAAACATAAAAACCAAATTGGTAAGTAATTGTCAGTATAAAGTTTGTGCATTAGAAAAATAGCTATATTTCAACATAAATATTTCTGTAACTTTTAAATCTTTTATAGATATATGCAATAAAACTTTTTATCGGGTCTTCTCCAAACTTAATTTATAACCTAAATGACAGTTGACAGTTATTTTTTAATTCTACTGTTAGGCAAAGGGATCGAGCCCAGCAGTTTTTTTAAACAAACTTATTCTTATACTTTATCTTTACAATTATTTAAAATATTATAATAATGTAATTAATTTAAACGATATAATGTGACGCAGTGAGTGGATAATTTTGGATTACAGTTTAGTTCTATTAAATATGGCCCACACTGTTTTCGATCCATTCATTTAAAGCTGTGATCTGTTTTGCACAACAATATATAAATAAACTTATTTTTTATTTCTTTCAGAATAATAAAATAGATAATTTGATTCTAATTTTGGGTAATGAAAGTTGTGATTTGGATTCGGCTGTGAGTGCGTTGGTCTATGCAAGATTTTTGAATTGGCAACATTGTGAATTGAAAAACGGTGATAATGTATATGTTCCAATTTTGAATGTATCTAGAGAAGATTTTGAAATAAAAACGGAAGTTAATTATTGTTTGAAATCAATTAATATTGACACAAATTTATTAATATTTAGGTAATGCCATATTTTTCTTGATATTCCTTTTTTAAATTATTTATTATTTGTTAATTTTTTATTTGTGTGTGTGTGTGTGTGTGTGTGTGTGTGTGTGTGTGTGTGTGTGTGTGTGTGTGTGTGCGTGCGTGCGTGCGTTTTTCTGATGTTTTTAAAATTAATTTTAACATTATTATCAGTTAACAAAAATTAAAATTGATAATCTACAGTTAATCTGAAAACTTGGATATTTATTTTAATTTTCAGAGACGACTATGACTACGAGAAGTTTTTGAAATCTGACAACACTCAAGTTGTGTTAGTTGATCATCATATATTGTGTAGTAACGATATATATTTTCTGGACTATGTCTTTGATATTATTGATCATAGACCTAAAGATGTTGGTAACTGGCGTTATAAGGTAAGATCGAATTGATAGATTTTTTTTTGTACATAAAATAGCAAGGGCCCCTGTACTAGGTTCGGAAACTTGTCTTACTGGGTACCCCGGTTACTGAAATAGAATGAAGATGATGAAGAAAGAAAATAGCGATGGAAATATATAATATATAAAAACTGAAGAAAACAATATATATAAATACATACACATACACACATATATACACATGTATATACACATACACACATATACACACATAAATATATACATAAATACACATGCCCCTAATTTAGTAAAAACATGACCATTTAATTGTAAGCGAATAGTTCAGCTATTCACCGATAGGTTCGTTTCCATTCGTTCTATATTTAAAAGTTTGACATTTACAATATTACAATGTTTTACACACAGAACATGAGCTTAGAGCAATCGGGGAGCTTATCACTAAAAGTAATTTCTTTCATACTACAAATTTGTGGTAGTAGAAACAGTTAGTAGTGGTTAAAGCTAATTAGAATTTTGACAGATTCACAGTTATTGTGGTCGCAGTGAGATGGACTTTTTTTTCAGGTGTTTCTCTAATATGTAATTGTGGTTTGCTTTTAGGAAAGTGTTAAAAATTCAATACAAACTGTAGGCTCATGCTGTACACTAATTTTTAAACGAGTCCAGAATGAATCGGATGATTTTGAAGAGTTTTTCAAAAGACACAAGGAATGTACTGAATTATTATATGGTAAGACCAGGTGTTTGGTGAAGACAATAAAATCAAATAGAAAATCTCTATTTAGCACAGGCCTTTAATTAAAACAATATTTATTATAGTTATTCGGAGGTGCTCTTATTCGTGCTTGATGTAATTGAATGACAACTGCTGTTGGTCACGTTTCGTTACATGTATTATTTTATACAATGTAACGCGTTCTTTTAAAAGACCCTTCTAGAATCTACCATGATTACGGAAAGGCATATGACGAGAAATCATAAGAAACTCGTTAACTCTAACCTAAAGGAAATTATTTAAAATTATTTTGCTTAGTCATTGAAGCGAAGCCGAAGCGACCGCACGTATCCTGATGATACCACGTGAAGTGGCGAAACGCGTCGAGACAAGTTATTGAATGTTGTAGCGGGAATTATAAGCAAAATAATTTTAAATAATTACCTTTAATATGGATTACCGCAAAGTAACGCCTGAAACAGCCAATTATAATAACTCTAAACTATACAATGTAATCCTAATATATTATTGAGTCCTATAAACATGTTAGGTTATCTAAAAAATCGCAATTTAAACTTGTCATTGTTGCTGAAATATTATTCTTTGATCGTATTAGATCTTTAGAAAATAATAACACTCTTATAACTAAGTTTATTAATAATTAAAACACAATTAAACAAAGTACAAAGCACACACGACATATAATAGGTGAAGTAAAAAGTTCTGAGCGTTTTCCGCTAGATGTCTTTACTGAGTCATATCTCACTATGTATAGATCGTATCAGGTCATATTATACAGCTATTTAAAGGTACAATAGGAACAAGGGCTTTTTCAATAGCGGTAGTATGAAATTGCCTTCAAAATGGACAAAACTCATCAAACAAATCGGTGAATATTTGATCTAAATCGGATAATCCTAACTATGTTAATTTCATCGTCGAAATAAAGCGAAAAAACGCTCAAATTTTTTACTTCACCTATTATAAAAATATAGCAATAGACAATAATAGACAAAACGCGTTTACTTTTGGATAGATGTTACCACAATAATTTTTAACAATTGTGCATAGTTTGTTTGTGTAGATTCTTCGTCTCTCATAAAGCATTTACATGAGATGGAGAAATATATTTTGAAGGTAGTTCAACAAAATATTAGTTTCAACTATGAATAGTAAACACTAATAGGTGCATACACTTCACACTAGGAAGTGTATCCACAACAAATATTTCGTTCACAGATACAATAATATTGGACGTAGTGAATTTTTCGAGAGAAGTGAACAAAGCGACCCCATTGGATGTTGAAGTTGTCGCCGCGTTGGAGGAATTATTGAAAATAAGTGATCCGCTTTCGAAACGGTGAGTTTGTATATCCCTATTTTTTGGGTAGAGTCGCAAACGCCAAACACCAAACACAAACAAGCGTCCTTATGCTCGGCGTACGTGCCAACTATTATATGCGTATATGAACTTGTGGCAGCTATTAGTTTCGGGTTGACTTATTTTTATTTTAAATTCAAGCAAAAAAACAATAAAAGGAAACGAAGGCGTTGGTGGATGACCAACATTCACAAAAATCGTACAAAGTAACTGCAATGTTACATTATACAAATTAGGCTTTACTTACAGCATGTTCGATTTTTCTAATGTTACAACACGATTGCTTCCAAGCGTGTGTAGATCAGCCATTCTCAAAGTGTGCGGAACCCTAGGGCTAAAATACTGCTAAAAATGCCTACCAAAGGGAGATTATAAGGTTACATCTAAATATTCCGACTAAATATTACATTTTAATATGATTATTCATAAATACATATAAATCAGTTTTTTTATAATTATATTAAAGCTTTTTCCTTCGCCAAAAAAGTTTGAGAACCGCTGGTGTAGATATTCCAAACTGTTTGCCGAATATCCTTTGATTTGTGAAGAAAAACCGACACCGACGTCGAACACTGACAAACACAAACAAAAACAGGCTTACACATGTTCGAATTTGTTGTTTGGTGTTTGCCAAGCGCGTGGAGCCGCTATCAAATGAACACAAAACTGTAGTTGTGGTGGAAAGGCTAGAAAACAAGGACTTACTGGTTACTGGCCATATATCCTCTTTTAGCTGTTGAATTTTTATAGTACTGGTTTGAAACTGGGAGTGGGGATGAATATGAATGCAATAACTAAACAAATAAAATTGGCGTGAATAAAAGCGTGTGATTGGTCTATTTTGTTTCGTGCGACTGAGCTGTTTGGAGTTTTGAACTCTACTCAGTGAATCTATGAATACGGGCCTTAGTTTGACAGATAACTGTGTTGCCAAGTGAAAAAATTGAGACATGGTGCGGTTTTAATTTGGAACGTGTTTTTTTTTTCAGAGAATCAATATTTAATGAATTAGTGAAAGCAAGAAGTGATGTTAGTAAATTGAACCCAGAACAATTATTAAGAAAAGATGTAAAAATTATAAATAATATTTTGATTCCGAGTTTTCCTATGCTCGTTCACGTGAGTGGTTTTATTTTTTTATTTATAAGCCTGCCGACAAAATGGTCATACTCATCGAGCATAGGTAACGTGACATATGTCCGGTTTGAAACGGGAACGTCCCTTTTTACGGTTCTCCGTCCCGGTGTCCCCGTGCGCTTCGGGACGCTGCAAAAAGTAATAATCCAATCAATGAACAAAAAAAGTGGAAAAAATTCTAACTCGGACAAAAAAAAACATACAGTCGTATAGGAAAAAAAAGAATATGAGTGTCTGTGTGGAGAAACTCATGCCGGAATGGGGAACCTAACCTGATAATATCCGAAAGCTCGAAAAAATGGTTTTTTTTTCCTATACGACTGTATTTTTTTTGTCCGGATTAGAATATATTTTTTTTAACATGGGACCAAAAGTTCATTGATTGGACTATAACCGAATAGAATAATCTAAGGTAAATTATAAATAAAAACCAAAAATTGTATTCTTACCATCTGTATTAAAACAAATTTATTCATTTGAAAAATATAAAAATAACAGTGTTTGTATAATTACTTTTTTAATTTGTAATAAAGCCATTTTTGATAAATTAAATAAAGTTTTTTTTTTCACTGTAAACCAATTGACGTAAATAAACCAATGTCCCGTTTTGAGTAAAAAAATAAATGGTCACTTTAAGCATAGGGTCACATTAGCCGAAGTGTGGTCATATATTAGGATACCAGTGGGCTTATCACGAATTTAGTCTGGCTTTCGAATCGAGCTGTCACAAGTAAAACGGATCCGCTAGCAATCGGGATCATGAATTTTTACTAACGACTAACGAGCACCAGCAATCTATCAAATGAACGAAAGATATAGACGTTCGAAAATTAACGAAGTATCTAAAATATTGTAGTTCCAAATCCGCACGCGGTGGCGCTGCTCAAATTTCCATACAAATCGCATGAAGCGAACTCGGTTCGAAAGCCAGACTAAAATTCGTGATAAGCCCACAGAAGATACAATGCTATTTGTAGAAATGTCTGTATTGTAACAGCGACTTTTATATATTTGTGTTTTTGCTACTCATCTGAGTAGTTTTTCATATTATTGCTGGTTGATACCTGTGTGGTTGCAATGTGGACCTAATTTTAATTCTTGTGGTCCGTAATTTATGGATTCAATTGTTTTTTTTTTTTTGTTATTTATTTCTTATACAGGCTTTAATTGACGAGTTTCTTGTGGTCTTCTTGTCATACGCCTTTCCGAAGTGCATGGCTTTAGTGCCTATGCTAATAAACTATTTCCATTTCATTATAGTGTAGTTAACATAGGTTTTATTCTAAAGCAAGAGTTGTTTTTAACTACAATCTACTGTTTAGGACACTCAGCTGTCATTTCTTCGCACAATAATGACAGTTCTTGTTTCAATTCTTTTAGGATTTTCACCAAAAAGCCAACGTAGAGCGTTCGATGGAGCAGATAATGCTTAAAACTAAAACTAATATATTATTAATGCTGGGGATGAAATTGAATGGAGATTGTGTGAAGAGAGATTTGGCTGTTTTTGCTAAAATAGAATATTCGAATGAAGTGAAACGGGTAAGACTGGTGACCGTTATTGACACTAGAAGTCATTTGTTACCAGAGACACTCCTAATCCCAAAGTTCAAAAATTTGCTCTATATAAAAACACAATTGAACACAGTTGTCATTTACAATATTACAGTTGAACACTAACAAAACACAAATTTAAATATAGAACATTGATGCGTTCTGTCGGTGAGAAGCAGAACTAAAATAGTTTCATACAACAGTTGGCATTTCTGACATGGTTGCGTTTGATACAAGAAGTGTGTCTTGTCTACTTCGTCTTGAGATATGTATAATTCTAATAAATATTTAGAAAGTTTTAATATTACGTTAGAAATTATTATATTTTTCGAGTACTTTAAGAAAATAATCCAATTCTGAACTCCGATACATTATTAAAAACTATAACTTTCTATAAAATGTGTACTTGAATGAAGCTGAACGCAGTTTTAATTTTTTTTTTCCAGCTAGCAACACTGTTAGAGGCAAGTAGTGTGTTGAAATTGGCGCGCAAACATTCAAATATCGAAAATTGCATTTATTATGAACAAAATAATTTATCTGCATCCAGGAAGCAAGTAATTCCAATTGTTAATGATTTTCTAAATGACTCTTAAGAAATAAAATTATATTGTATTAAATAGTGTATTTTTATTTTGCCTGTTTCTTTGTAGTTGTATGTACAACTCGGGCGTAATCAGTGGGCTTATCACGAATATCACGTCACAGGCATTGTCTGGTGTGGGACCATCGAGGATCGTACTGTAGTTTTACTTTAATAATAAATAAATAAACTTCTCCTTTAATGGATAAGAAATAAAACAATTTAAAAATTTAAAATTAAATATATTGTTTGAAATAACAATATTCAGAATAAATTGAAATGGGCATGACCTTTGAGCATAAAACAAACGGAAAAATACAGTAATACCCCGCTTTACGCGACCCCGTTATACACGGTTTCACTATAACGCGAAATTCTTTATTATTAAATTACGCGAGTATAAACATAATGTAGTCATCAACTTCTCTATAGTCGCGGTAATTTCAGTTAACGCGATTTTTTCCGGAACGTATCCCTCGCGTAAAGCGGGGCATTACTGTACTAATAAAATAGTAGACACACTGTATATATTCTGTAAATAGTGAACCATTGCGTTTATAAATTTATACTTACTATACAATGAGATTTAATGAGTATTTTTTTTATACCCTACATTATATCGAAGATTACCTCCGTAACGGAGTGGTACGTTAACCGCTCCGTCACGAACATTAGCTAATTACTTAGCCTAGTACTTAAAAAACTAATTATAAACGATTTAAAAAAAAATGTGAGCCGTCACGGGACGCCTGGCAGATGTGAAACATCGAGTTTATTCAAGTCATATGCGTAAAAGACAAGATTACAACAGGAACTAATTATTGCTTAATGAAAATTACAGAAAATGATGACTATTTATTTAAGATACATTTTTTTTTTATATTAAATACAAAAATTAAAAGTTCTAAAACTTCTTAAATGATATAGATTTCAGAAATAACTCGATAAAATAAACTCGTCGCCACGCCAACGAGCCGGTTTATACCCGCGCCAATAGATGTTTCACATCAAAAAAAACTGTCACTCTAAAATGACTATGACAGGATATCATAAACACTATTTAGTAAACTTAAAGGATTGTTTTTGACAGGAGTATAAAAACACATTGGCAAGGATTTTTAGCAAATTAGTCACGTTTGTATTTCGGATTTTAAGGCGAAATGAATGTGGGAAGTCAAGTAGAGGCATTACAAGGAAATCTGTTTACCATTAGTATTACATACAGTGTACACTCTATATAAAGATACATAAGGTCGTCATTGAGAGTTGCCGTTAAATGGAAAGAAGAAAATTCAATTTTATTTGACTATTATAACACATATGTATTTACTAATAAAGTATAAAGAACGTACACAGCTGCAGTTCTTATTAATTTCAGCAACTTGGAGAGTACTGTTTATTGCTTTTGTTTTCGTTATTTAGAGGGGAGTTAGACCAACTAAAGTCAAGTAATTTCGACGTTTTAGGGAAGTTTGATGTTAAATGGAGAGAAGAAATATAGATTTTATTCGACTATTATAACACATATGTATTTACTAATAAAATATAAAGAACGCACACAGCTGCAGTTCTTATTGATTTCTGCAACTTGGAAAGTACTGTTTATTGCTTAATAATTATGTATTGTTGTCGTTATTTAGAGTGGAGTTAAACCAACTAAAGTCAAGTAATTTCGACGTTGTAGGGAGTTTGATGTTAAATGGAGAGAAGAAATATAGATTTTATTTGACTATTATAACACATATGTATTTACTAATAAAGCATAAAGAACGCACACAGCTGCAGTTCTTATTAATTTCAGCAACTTACAAAGTGCTGGTTATTGCTTAATAATTATGTATTGTTGTCGTTATTTAGAGTGGGTATGATGCTATATAGAGAGTATTTACATAATTTCGTCGTTTTAGGGAGATTAATAATATTTCTTCAAAATTTGCCGCTCTTTTATAGTGATTCGTCTTCCAGACACTTGGCTCGGATTCCAACCCTCACATATGCTGTCTGAACATGGCCGTTATCTCTTCCGTCGTTTTATTTTTAGTTTCAGGAACTTTGAAATAAATAAATGTTATGAACAGAGCCTGAAGTATCGCAAAAAGCACGAACACGTACGGCCCAAGGACTATCTGAAATAAAAATAAAAAATACAATTCTGTCAATACACATATATATATCAGATTACATAGTGGTTACAATAATTATGTATATATATATATATATATGTGGCGGTCGATTCTACAAGCCGAAAATACTTATTTAAGAAGATTTAAGGTTTTGACGTTTAGTCTGTCAGTGTCATCTTTCTTGTTTCTTCTTGTCTTTCTATTGCCACAATGTATTGTGATAATTATATTTTTAATCCATTTTAATCAACAATATTATTTCACATAAGTTTCACTAAATATATATATACATAATTATTGTAACCACTATGTAACCTGATTTATGAATTGTTTGAAAATTCAGTTTTTTTTGTTAATTATTTCATATACAAGCTACGATTAACGAGTTTCTTATGGTCTTTTTCTCGTCATACTTTCCGAAGTTACGGTAGAGTCTAACGATGCGTAAGCGCATGCCTTTAGTGCCTATGCTAATGAACTAATTTCATTTCATTTCATTTTATTTCATTTCATTCTAACTTGAACATTGACTTGTACATGTGAAGTCAGAGCTTTGATTGTAACACTCGAGTTGTACTTACCGAGAGTGGAAGAAAAGTTAGCCCGACCACAAAATTGGCAGTCCAATTAACTGTGACTCCGATCGACGCAGCAGCAGGTCGCGTCGATTGGTTAAATAGTTCTAAACAGAAAATTTTAATAATACACATAAGAAACCAATTAAGAGCAATTGGCGATCTTATCACTAAAAGTAATTTCTTCCAGATAACCAATTGTCATAGGAGAAGCAGTATTAGTATTGGGCAATGCAATTTAGGAAGACTCTATTTTATAATTAAGATATAAATATAATACAACAAATGTGTGTGTGTGTGTGTGTGTGTGTGTGTGTGTGTGTGTGTGTGTGTGTGTGTGTGTGTTAATTTTAAGTTTTCTTCTTATCTTATCTGATCTTTACAGATACAGAACTTGAATAAATAAAGCTAAATTAGATAAAGTTTAAACAAAACATTTTTTCAGATCCTGAAAGAATTCATGTCGTCATTCAATTTACCGCCGAACCCCCCCTCGACCCACAACCGACAAAAAATCCAGAATTAAAAAAAAAATAGACCTCTCTAATTCTGATCAGAATAACCCTATACACGGTCACGCTGACGTCACGGGTTCTCAAAATACAGCGATTTGAAAAAAGTATTACTTATATGGCGCGTAACAGAAAAATGTGACGCGTAACAGAAAAATGTGACGCGTAACAGAAAAATGTGACGGCAAATTTCTCTCATACCTCTATAAAGAAGTTTCATAAGTAAACTAAATACTTTTCTCACTTACCAGTGACAAGGAACCACGGGATAGACCCAGGACCAACAGCAAACATTACCACGAACAAAATGACCAATACAATGCAGACTATTGAAACGAATTCATACATGCCAGTCTGTAACAAAATCGAAGCTTTATTTCCCGAAATTGTATAAGCGAGATTCTATACTCAAGTAGAGATCACTCGAGTACGATTTACTTACATAAATCTTAGCTATCGTGAGCAATATGGTAGTTAAGAACATCCCAATGAAGCCTCCGAGAAGCAAAGTTTTCCTTCCATTAACTTCCACTAATATTAAACTTACAAAAGTCATTAGAACATTCATTGCCCCCATGCCTACGAACAAACACAAATATATTTTCACTACTCTAACATGCTGAGAAAGCCATTACATCTATCTCGCTCTAGGACAGTGGTTCTTAACCAGGATCATCTTTAATTTATGTATGTAACTATAGTACCATACTTTCAATACTCGACATTGGCAGAACAATAACAAAAATTGACTTAGTCAGTCAGTCATTAAAAGACTTAAATTGGATTCAATACTGTTGAACTAGTTGTGGCGGTCGATTCTACAAGCCGAAAATACTTATTTAAGAAGATTTGAGGTTTTTGACGTTTAGTCTGTCAGTGTCATCTTTCTTGTTTCTTCTGATCTTTTGATTGCCACAATGCATTGTGATAATTATTATTTAATCCATTTTATTTCACATAAGTCTCTATAAATATATATATTACGGCCGCAATTTGAATAGTTAATCGGTCCCACAGGACAGTTTGGGAACCACCGGTGAATTCTTTATGTATACACTTAAATATTTGAATAAAGTATTATTATTTCAAAGTTCGTAAATAGACTAGTCGACTATAAGAACTGTGGGCTTATCAGGAATTTTAGTCTGGCTTTCGAACCGAGTTCGCTTCAAGCAATTTGTATGGAAATTTGAGCGTGCGGATTTGGAACTACAATATTTCAGATACTTTTTGTTAATTTTCGAACGTCTCGATCTTTCGTTCATTTGATAGATTGCTGGTGCTCGTTAGTAAAAATTCATGATCCCGATTGCTAACGGATCCGTTTTACTTGTGACAGCTCGATTCGAAAGCCAGACTAAATTCGTGATAAGCCCACTGACCTAAGGTAGCATATTGCGAATTTAAATCAGAGAGTCCGGCCTGATTGAAGATTTCAGTAGAGAAATAGATGACAGCGTTGATCCCTGAAAGCTGCTGCGAGATCATCACCACCATTGCTATGACCAGCGGTTGACGCAGACTCCGATTGCGGAACATCTCCGTTAACGTCGCTTTTTTACTAATTTTATTCTTTTCAGCTTCCTGCAATAACATACACATACATATTAAAATTCATTGCAACGAAGGAATTAACACCAGGTTTACGGACGTTTTCTATATACCTACTTCTACTAAAACGCGTCAATTTGACGCATATCGTAGCGATAGGTATACCACATAGACAAGTTCAGTAATTCAATACTTTTAAAGAAAATAGACTTCAATATATATTTCCTTCGATCAATGAATAAAAGTCATACAAAGAGATAAAATAAAAATTTAAACAGTTTTTGGTAATTCTCTGATAAAACTTAAAATGCGTCAAATTGACGCGTCCCGTAAACCTAGTGTTAACAGTAATCAAAATTAAATTAGTTTTAATAAAAGCCTGCCTACATATAACTATTTTTATATAATTGACAAAAGTTACAGACAACTAACACCGAAGCCAGATTAGTGAGAGCAAAAGTCGCTGGGATGACGCTGATGCCATACTAGGCCCTAATAACGAATCATACGTAATGTTCGACTGGAAAACGGTTAATTAAAATTTATATAAAATAATAAAAAAATCTAATATTAGTAATTTAAGGTTGTAATAGCAAGTGACAGGTCCCACGTGACAGGCATTGCCTAGTGCCGGACCATCGAAAACCATATTAGTTATTATACCTGAATAATAAATAAATAATAAATAAATTACGTCAATACAATCCCTACTAATATTATAAATGTGAATGTGAGTTTGTTCGCTACGTTTTCACGCAACAATTACTTAACCGATCATCATGAAACTTCGTACACATAGTTTTGGATGTTCTAGAAGTAACATAGGATACTTTTTATTTTAAAAAATAATTATTTTTAACTATAGTTTCCAACTGACTATAGTTTCAGCTGTTTGGTATCATATTGATTCATTTCTGTTGAAATGATCTCTGATACTTATTTAATGACTTAAATGCGAGCGAAGCCGCGAGTAAAAGATAGTATATTATAAAAAGGACCTCTATTAAATGAGATTTTAATTATAGAATATGACAGTAACGATTCAAGATAATTGAAGGTAGTATTAAATTTTAAACAATTGATGATTGATGCATACTACAACTACTGATAAATGCATAATTTAGATACTAAAATTTTCAAATATTAGTATAATGTTTTATTTCACTGATAGATGGCGCTGCTTGATTAAGAACGTCAGAAGGCTTAGATACTAGTATCAATTTCATTAAAGGCGGTTTATTTATGATATGCAAAACAGATAGAAAACTACGTGCAGTCGACAATCTCCAAATGGATACAAATTGGACTTTGGACAGAAAAATGCACAATCATTAGAAAGGGATAACTATATTCTTATTACGTGTGAAAGAGATGCATATATCTCCTTTGCCGTTCACGACACCGCGATCGTTTCTCTTTCTATCGCTTATATACCTACAAAAACTGTATCCATTTGAAAAGTGTCACGTTATATGAAATAATAATTAAATAATTATATATACCTGATGCATCTCTTCCATCTCTCCGTGTACAGCCACGTCACCTCTTAGCCAATTGAGAGCTGAAAATTACTAGAATTAAAGAACCATTCTTCGTTCTCCACGTGTCTAAGACCTATATTCAGTAGAGATGTTCCGACTAGTCGGCCACTAGACTATCGGCCACTATCGTAGTCGGCGAAGTCCGACTAACTATCCGGCCTACAATAAAATGTATGTGTTATCTTGTAAAGAAAACATATTGAGTATCTTAATTAAAAAACAAATCAACATAATATTTAATGACATATATTGGCGTGATGATATTTGACTATCGTCGGCTGACTTTTTTTGTTATTTATATTTGTAATCAGTAGTGACTGAAAAGCGAAAGTAAACGCCGACTATCCGGCTTCTTACTTTGTCATAATTCTCTAATATTATTCCAGTAATCATAATAAAATAGTAATATGTTAGGTCTAGGTGACAGTAGACAGTTGCAATGGATTATTATCATTGGTCAGATATCACGTCAACAATGTTTCAAGCGTGTGATTGGTCTATTTTGTTTTGTACGACTGAGTAACGTCAGAAGAAATACTTAAGGCCATTCACCTAAATCTACTAATCTATAAAACAAACAAGCTATTATAGTCTGACAAACGAAAGGTGTTAATATAAAGATCACTGTACTCAGTGTTGCCAGTAAGACAATGATCAATTTTCCCGTGTTTAGTGGTAAAAATAGTTTACATATATTTGGGTAGAATTTTTAACCCTATTTGCGTAAATCATAAAATAAGATACAAAAGGTATAATATACTTCTCATAAACAGACAGTATAAACTCAATTTAACAACCAACTCCTTAAAACGTCGAAATTACTTCACTTTCGCCACACTCTATGTAACATCACACCCACTCTAAATAACGACAACAATACATAATTATTAAGCAATAAACAGTACTTTGTAAGTTGCTGAAATTAATAAGAACTGCAGCTGTGTGCGTTCTTTATACTTTATTAGTAAACTAGCTGTTGCCAGCGACTTCGTTCGCGTAGCAATCTATATATATAAAACTCAAAGGTGACTGACTGACATAGTGATCTATCAACGCACAGCCCAAACCACTGGACGGATCGAGCTGAAATTTGGCATGCAGGTAGATGTTATGACGTAGGCATCCGCTAAGAAAGGATTTTGATCAATTCTACCCCCAAGGGGATAAAATAGGGGATGAAAGTTTGTATAAATCTTATTAGATTTTCGACTGATTGAACTGAAATTAAAGATGAGAGCTACTATGATGAAGACGTTTTTACACACGCTAAACAAAAATAAAGCCGCAAAAACTATACCTAATTAATAATAATACTTCTTAACGGGAGCGAAGCCGCGGGCAACAGCTAGTGAAGATATAAAGTACTATGAAGTTTAAATTTTAACATGAAAAAGCGATTATTGTGACATAACTGTAATAGTAAGACTGTAATGGTATCGCAGACTTTTTTTTGTAGATATTGATGTCCTCTATAAAACTGTTGTACATCACTTTGCTCTATTGTCAATAATTTCCGCAGCGTACGCAATATAATGATTTTTTTTGTATTTTCTTCACATTTTGAGTTACATTATTGAAATTTTCATCCAGGTTTTTGAAAATATTCTATAGCCTATGTTCATCAGGGATAATATAGGATTCTAATGGTAAAAGAATTTTTCAAATAGGTCCAGTAGTTTCGGAGCCTATTCAATACATACAAACAAACAATCAAATGTTTTCTCTTTATATATTAGTATTGATATATATACATATGTATTATAATAGTCAAATAAAATCTATATTTCTTCTCTCCATTTAACGACAACTCTCTTAAGTGTTGTTATATAGAGTTGTTAGTACAGTAATGCCCCGCTTTACGCGAGGGATACGTTCCGGAAAAAACTGAAATTCCCGCAACCATAGAGAAGTTGATGACTACATTATGTTCATATGCACTCTTTCGCGTAATGCAGGGCATTTGAGCGGGAAATTTGAATAGTGAAACCGTGCATAACGGGGTCGCGTAAAGCGGGGTATTACTGTATTTATAACTAAAATACTAACCTCTTTGAGCTTCCAACTCCTGTCCTTTGCTTAATAACAGATATTTCGGAGATTCAGGACACAATGGCAACATCAGACATTGCAGTACGGCTGGTATCACTATCAAAGCCAGAAGGTAAGGCCACCCCTCTTCCGTGCCGAGGATGGATTCCAAACCCAGAATTTGGGACAACAAAATTGTTATCGTAATAACCAACTGATAGACCGTGCCTATCTGAAATGTATAAAGTAACATTTTGAAATGAAGAAAATAATAATAATAATAAATTGTTTATTGCAGCCATTCTCAAAGTGATGTTCCATGGAACCCTAGGGTTAAAATACTGCAAAAAATACCTACCAAAGGGAGATTATAAGGTTACATCTAAATATTCCAACTAAATATTACATTGCAATATGATTATTCATAAATACATATAAATCAGTTTTTATAATTATATTAAGGCTTTTTCCTTCGCCAAAAAAGTTTGAGAACCGCTGGTTTATTGAATAAAATCACAAAGGCGAACTTAATGTATTTAGACATTTTCTGCCAGTTAAGGTTTTGGGAGATGTGAGCGGTGATATTGTAAATAGTGCAAAAAAATAAAACAATAAAAATAAATACAAAATAATACACAAATAAATATAATATAATAAATAATCGAATAAAATATAAATAATTATTATTATTTATATTTTTTATTATATTTTTTATATATTTATATATATAGATTAACATATTTTTATATTAATTTAAGTTATATTTAGAATGTAAGACGAATGTGCAGCGCCAAGACAAACCAACACTGGTTTTTGGCACCAAGGCAACATATTGTAAAAAATTATTTAAAAATTTTATTTATAAATAATAAAAATAATTATGCTGTCAGAGGATCTTGTTCTTTTGTTTATGTAGAAAGTGCTTGTGGGGGCTGTTTTGTGGACTAAAATAAATACTCACCGAACCTCGTATCGAAGTTGGTGATATTTCAGCCAAATACATCGGAGCTAAGCCGGCGTTCAGGCCGCTGTTTATTCCAATTAGTAATCTGTAATAAATAGTTAACATTGTAGGTTATCTACAGTGGCGTAGCGTAGGGGGGGCAGAGGGGCGGCACTTTTAGGGGGCTCCAATAGAGCGCTTTTACTCGTCAATACATATGCAAATATAAATGAAATAAATTTATTAATTATCAATTTGATTTAGCTGCTGTATACTGGCATTGTGCACTTACATACTAATGTCATAATAATATATAATAAATCTACTATGACGTAGAAGAATAGCTGTAGAAAGTAGTGATGTAGAAGTAAATAATAAATATATTTTGTAAATATTTGAACCATTTCATATTTTTAACGCAACTGTAAATTCGGACCGATTGAAAGGAGCGCGGATTTTTTTCGATTTTCTTTTGTTGATTTGTTCTTGCCCAAAAGTTCTCTAGAATTAATGTATGGTATACATTAAATAGAAATACCTAATTAAGAGGGCGACAAAATTGTCTTCCGCCCCGGGCGGCCGATACCCACGCTACGCCAATGGGTATCTAACTGTCATTGCGCATAGTTTGTTTGTGTAGATTCTTCATTGTTGTATTGACTATCTCAGAAAGCATTTACATGAGATGGAGAATTATATTTTGAAGGTAGTTCAACAAAAAAAAAGAGAAAATTACCTAAATGACCTGGATTATAGAAGAAACTAGGGTCTAGATTATTTTTGTTATACATCATTTGTCTATATATATATTAGTTAAAATAGCACCCACAAAAAGTACACATTTAAATTATTCCATGAAGCCAGTGCCCGACAGATGGCGCTAGTGAATTTTGTATCTCACATTTTTGACAAGACATTACCTTCCCAATATTAGTAACTCGGATGAGTTAGCTGTCTTCGAAGTTCCTTGCAAAATGGCAGCCGCGAACACAAAAATATTATTAAATATTAAACCGCCTTTTCTGCCTAATCTGCAAGAATATATTAAGAAACAAGGGTTAGCCGAACGAAACCGAACTATTTGATTATCACAATATAAAGATATTTGAACTATACAAAACACTGAACAAAAACCGAACATGTTCTTTTTTATTTATTTTAATAATTGGGCCCCAATAAAGCGCTTTTACTCGTCAATACAAATATAAATATAAATGAAATAAATTTATTAATTATCAATTTGATTAAGCTGCTGTATACTGGCATTGTCCACTTACATACTAATGTCATAATAATCCCTACTAATATTATAAATGTGAATGCTAGTTTGTTTGTTACGTTTTTACGCAACAACTACTTAACCGATCATCATGAAACTTTGTACACATATTTTTGGAGGTACTAGAAGTAACATAGGATACTTTTTATTTAAAAAATGATAATTTATTTTTTGCTATAGTTTCCAACTGGTTTCAGCTGTTTAGAATCATATTGATTCATTTCTATTGAAATGATCTCTGATACTTATTTAATGACTTAAATGCGAGCGAGTAAAAGCTAGTATATAATAAATCTACTATGACGTAGAAGAATAGCTGCTGTATAGGGGTATTGGCATACTATTATATGCCTATGGGCAAACGTAAAATGATATTGATTATCGGTCGAAAAACAAACCTATCGGCGACAACGCCCGTAACAACTCCACCAATCATGCCTCCAACGCAATAAACTGATACTGCGATTGACCATACTGTGGTGATTTGTGAGTCATTTTCAACTTCTAGTGTGCTATTGGCTGCTAATGCTTGCTCTTGGAGCCACGTTGTCATTACCTAAGAAAAAATAGACGTTCGGTTAGATTCGGTTCTAAATTTACTATCAAAATTAGTTATTAAATTTTTTAAAAAACTAAGAGCTCGATATGTAACAGAAAAAACATCCAAACAAAAGTTCGGTAAGATTCGGTTTTAAATTTACTTACAAAAACGATAGAAACATCAAAAAGAATCAATAAATCAGATAAAAAATATAGTTCGGTTAGATTCGGTTCTAAATTTACTATCAAATTAAAAATATTAAATTTTTTAAACTAAGAACTCAACATGTAACAGAAAAAATATCCGAACGAAAGTTCGGTAAGATTCGGTTTTAAGTTTACGTACAAAAACGATAAAAACATCAAAAAGAAGCAATAAATAGCACTGAATATACTACTATCAGATAAAAATATATAGTTCGGTTAGTTTCGGCTTTAAAATTCTTACCTTCTGAGGCGCATTCAAAACACCCGTATTATATCCATGTTGAAATGCAGACCAGCAAGCTGACGATATCACCGCGAACACCAACCTTATATTTACGCCCTGAAAGGCAAAAATCCTATTAAATTCATTCCGAAATTACTCAATATATAACAGTATAGCACTCAAATTTATAATCAATAACAATAATAATGATAATCAAATAACTCCACAATACTAGGAAAATCTATTCTATTCTTTTTTTACATCATCCATTGATTCCTATTGGAATACTTGGACTTGTCAGAATACAATTATCCCTACTAACATTATAAAGGTGAATGTGAGTTTGTTTGTTACGTTTTCACGCAACAACTACTTAACCGATCATCATGAAACTTTGTACACATATGTTTGTAGGTACTAGAAGTAACATAGGATACTTTAAAAAAAATATATTGAATTTTTACTATAGTTTCCAACTGACTATACTTAGTTTCAGCTATTTGGAATCATATTGATTCATTTCTATTGAAATGACCTCTGATACTTATTTAAGGACTTAAATGCGAGCGAAGCCGCGAGTAAAAGCTAGTATTTAATAATACAATACGCAGCAACTGTAATAGTGGCTTGTTCACTTCAACAACAGATATACCTTTTGTTTCTGTATCTTATTAACATGGGTTATCTACAAAATCGCAATTTAAACTTGTCATTGTGCATAGTTTGTTTGTGTGGATTCTTCGTTGTTATATTCAGTATATCAGAAAGCTATTGAAAAAATGTTGATGATTAGATGATCAGTTAATAAATGAAGCTTGTAAGTTTGTGTGTGTTTCATAAGTGAACCAATCAGAGACTCTCTAAATCACTTCCAAAAAACATTGACCAATCAGAGTTCCGCTTTTGTAACTTAAAACAACAGTAATCCCAGCGATGCGTGGAGCCTGCTCGGCGTTTCACCCATAATTATGATGTCATAACGGGTCCTATAAAACTCATACAGACAGTGACAGGTTTTATAAGTTCTGTAAATTATTGTTAGGTTTTTTGATATTTGATACCTGGGCAAATATCAAAAAAATATCTTGATATTGATCTTCTTCTTTTTTATTAATGGCCACAGATATCTATTAAAGACAATTCTGCTAATATCGAGTATTCAAGTAATAATCCAATAAGAAATTATAAAATTTCAATTCACACGTAAACCGTTATGCCAAGGAGGAGTATTAACACTAGATTTACCAGAGCAGTCAAAATGACTGGTCTTGTTAGTTCAATTTAAAATTCCTACTGCGTGCAACATTTTCTTTTTGTAATGACGTCATGACTTTTGTAGCTTATTTTATATACAATCGTAACAAATATATTTTTTTGTTTTTGACACTCATACCAGCACCAGTCAAAATGACCGCTACAAGTTTTTATGTGATAAAACGACATTGGGGCAGCTACAACAATTGGTAAGCACTGCAACAGTTGTTGTTATTTTTTTAGAGTAAATAGAGACTGGAAACCTCACTAAGTATTTTTCCCAAAGAACAAGTCATTTTGACGGGTTTTGGTAGAAATAGCTATACTTAAATAGCTGGTAAATCTAGTGTTAACCCTTAAATGGACAATGTTGTTTTTAAACAACACTCACATTATTGCAAAAAAAAGTATAGTAAATTCATGTCTAGAGGACAATGTTGTTTTTAAACAACACTCACATTATTACAAAAAAAAAAAAGTATAGTAAATTCATGTCTAGATTTTTTTACTCATTTTTCCTAGACAGTAATACATGTCTATTACACAAATATATTTTTTTAAAACGTGAAACAAAAATCGTCCATTTAAGGGTTAATACGGGAAATGAATTTGTGTGTCACGAAATTGTAGTTAGGTTAAAAAAGAAGCCCATTAAAGCAACGTATAAAGTTTTATTTTGATGTTTATCTCTCTTATGTATCTCGCTGGGTGTTATTAGCATAGACGGAAATTACATTTAGTTGAAACAGCTACAAAATATAATTCTCCATCTCATGAAACATCCAAGAGGCTCCTAATAGACTCGTTTTCAAAAAACTGCTGTTCGCATATCTATGCAAGAACTCATCATATTCCTAACATCACACTTATATTGTATGTATGCCTTTGTATGTATATAGTAATCTTATTTATGTATCCCTCCCTTCACATTTTTTTTTCTTAATATATATTCAAAGGTTGGCTGGTAGAGAATGCTACCTAGCATTAAGCCTGCCTGGTACTGATGTACTAAGTTTTAAATAAAATAAAATGCTTTCTGAGATACTCAATACAACAACGAAGAATCCACACAAACAAACTATGCACAATGACAAGTTTAAATTGCGATTTTGTAAATAACCCACCACGTTAATAGGACTCTGTGATGTAATTCACGTCAGTAGTTCGATAGTGTTTTACTATTAGTAAATTATTAAATTAAAAATTAGAATACATCTACAGTGCAACCTTGATATAACGATACTGAAGGGAATCAGAAAATAATTCGTTATTCGTATTGCTGATGGGCACACTAACTACAACCGACCCAGTACGGTGGCCCGCTGCTTGGGCAGTCGTGACCAAAGGTCGGTGCATGTATGGCCAAATATTGCTGCTTGATGATTATTTGAGATCATCCCACTTCTGACACCAAAATATTGCTGATGGTTTTGCAATATATTTGAGTCCGAGTAAGGAAAAATGCCCTCTTCTTTTTCAGTGTTTTATTTCAGACTGACAGCTTTGACAATTGTATTTTTTTATAAAACTTATTATATTTTTTAATAATAAAAAGGAGGTTGCGATCGCCAACACAAGTAATTTGTTACAATGAGGTTCGTTATACAGAGGTTATTATTAATCTCAGCTTTAAGTAGATACTAATCCGCTTTCCCTGTTATAGCGAACGATTTCGTTAAATAGAGGTAAATAATACTTTCTTTTTATATTTTGCAAATATATTCGTTATGTAAAGGTATATTTTGCATTAGCTCTTACAGGCAGTTCTAGGGGATTTCGAAAAATTCGTTAAATCGAGGAAATCGTTATATTGAGGGTAGTTTAGTTACATTATAGTTACTCTGTAATAGTTTTAATTTTTAAAAAAGGTTATGACGCCAAATGACGCTTAAAAAGTTTTTATTACAAAGTTCTAATTATTCCACTTCCGCCCCTTTTATCCTGTTAAAAGAATCAGCCAACGGGTCATTATTCGTACAGTTTTTCTGGCACATTTATAATTTATTATAATATACTTTACAGCTTAGAACAGAGTTATAAAGAAAGTAAGCAATTTTGAAAGAAAAAAAAAACAAAAAAAAATCTAACAAAAACAGCAAATTAAAAATTTTTTTTTTCATATTAAACCAAATTTATTTCATTATATCGAGAAACTGATCGAATTCATATTTATGAAATAAAATTTTTTCATATAATACCATAAATAAAAAAGAGAATTTAACTACTCAGGTGAATTTAATATAAATATATATGTGCTTGTATTTAAAAATCTTTAGGATTTAATGTTTAATAATTAGCTTCAGTGAATGTATTTAAATTATTTGTATACAATTAGCTACAGAGAGCTCGTCCTAAAGAGCGCTGGTGCAGTGCACTCCCACGAAAATTACAGAAGTAATCTATATTTCTTCATAATACATACTATCCTTACATTACATTCATTCTATTCTACTATGCCTATACAATAGTATATTATATTACCTATATCTACGCCGCTGTAATATAAGTTCTGTAATTTTCGTGGGAGTGCACTGCACCAGCGCTCGTTAGGACGAGCCGCTACTGATTAGCTATCATCTCAAAGTTTAGAAAACACGAGATCATAAATCAGTAAGAATATATAAAATTATTTTAAAAAATCAACAAATTAGTATTTAATACATACATATAAACAAAAAATAAATAAATAAATAAACAATAATATATTATTTCTTAACTATCTGTCTTGTCTAATATTTTCTTCGAGGAATCAACGATATACTAATTATTTTTTATAGATACTATTGTTGCATTACGAATAAAGAATAAATGCAGTTTTTACATGAAAAGCTGTTTATTGCAAGTCACAATGACTTAAGTGACAATCGTATTCTTAAGGCTAGAAATCAGTTATGTAACAACTATAGTGAAAAAGCGGGATTTTGGGAACGCGTCCTGAGAGGACTAAAAAGTGGGACATCTGGCAACACTAACACGAACACAACAACTTTTTATATAATGTCACTGACCTCAAGGTATTTCATGGATGCACAAAAAACTTACGACTACCGACCACATTCTGTAGTGGACGTGGCTACCATAAAAAACTTTTTATTTAAGAAGACATTTTTTAAAGCGGTTTTTATTTCAAATTTAATTAGTTGACAACTTGAGTAAATAAATAAATAAAAAAAAAACAAACAGTCGTGGGACTGCCGATAGAAGTGAAAACGGAACTATTAAGTTAAGAGTAATTGAAACTATATGCAAAAATTATATGAAATTTTTTTAAAATATATTCGTTGTTTTCATTATTCATTTATCTGTATAAAAATATTAATATGTTTCATACTCACTTTTATATTGAAGTCAATGAATTTAAAGTCAATAAATAAACAGTAATCTTTCAATTAAATAATTACAATAATAGTCAAATTAAAAATTCACTTAAATAAACAAAATCCAGTACACACAAGTTGAACTTCCCACGTGGTCAATTTAACTTTACTTATGTAGATAACCACACTCTAATACTTAATGTACAACGCGTCACATTTACAATTACAGATGTACTGCTACTATAACGTATTGGTGACGTGAACTCACAAAATTATACTTATCCAAAAAGCGTCCAACGCGCACATAATACAGTCAGAAATAGTCGATGTATTAGTGCATACGTGTACACAGACTACTGCGCGTGCGCTAGTCTGGCTCTCCATAGCTATAGATATACTATTATCATTAGCATGTCGGTGACGCGAACCGAGGATTTTACCCTCTACCAAAACGCTCAACGCGCCTAAAGAAGTTTTCACTTCAAAAATTGAAGCCAATGAAGCTCAGGTCTATTTTGCATTTGGCTTTCTCATAACGCTCGATGCTTGAGCATCCGTATAATATTATTCGTTTTAATGTATAAAAGCTTTCTTCAGATATATATCGAACACAACTATTAGGTTATCAAACTTAGCTTAATTTCTCTTCAATTTAATTATTACTGTATGCTTTTCTCTTAATAAATTCAAACTTCTTTATTTCTTATATACTTTATTGATTATATTTTAAGGATTAAATATATTTTACAATGTGAACTTAAAACTTAATATTTCTTTAAAAAAAACAATTGCAAAACAAATGAACAACTGACAGCCCGTTTTGAGCGCCAACATTATCTTAGGCTTAGACATCGAATTCCGTCCAAACAATTACTTGTACGTATGGATTTGTTAACTGTTTGTTGTGTGTGTTTAAATAAATAATTTTAAATATAATAAATTATTATTTACTTCTTGAATAAAAGTTTAAATAGTGTCTCTCTAGTATGCATGGTTATTTGATTTACACGAGCTTGCAGTAGCTTAACACTAGGTTTAAAATAGAAGCAGTAATGTATTGTAAAAAGATCGTATGCGAAAGATGCACAAAAGAAATTCAATACGTTTGTAAAAAATGTCTTTATCGAAAATATGATTATGTAGCGTTTATAATTATTATTGTTATCATTTCCGTAATTAAAAAAATGTTGACTTATTATTTTATTTTTACGTAGTCTTATATTATTAAACTCAAATTTAGTTTGAATAAATTGTTTTTTTTTAAGGAAATACGTATTTTCATCCACCCGTCAATTTGACGGGTGCTCGTAGAGATAGGTATATAAGAAACGCCCGTAAACCTAGTGTTAATAAGTACCATTATTTCGTTTAGATAATCCTTATTATTATTATTTATTTTTAATTCGGGGCTTTTAACTGTCATGACATATTAGCCCTATCGTACCTTATGTAAATCTACAAAATTTAAAATTAAAGGAGAGGGAGCCGTTGATGAACCATCTTGGAGAAATCCCAACACGCATGCGATGTCGGTTCAGCCAGAATGGTCTGCGCTACACTGACATCCAGTCAGCAGACTACACAAGTTATAAGCAATGGACAACAGCCTTGAAATATGAAATAAATGTACCACACAACTGGCAAAATATAAAAACAAATATTTATTTAACACTAGATTTACCAGACCAGTCAAAATGACTGGTATTGCAAGGTCAAATTAAAATTCCTACTGCATTTAACATTTTCTTTAATTATTCCAATCTTCTTTAATTTATAACAGAAGAATTAGTTTTATGAATTTTATATTATTTTATATATATTTGTAACAAATATATATTTTTTTGGTTTTGGTAGAAATATGTATATTTAAGCTGGTAAATCTAGTAAAAAGTAAAACGTAGTAGAATGCATTTTTTATGTACAGGCTATGATCGACGTGTTCCTTGTGGTCTTCTTCTCGTCATAGCCTTTCCGAAGCCATTGTAGAGTCTAACGATGAGCAAGTGTCTATGCTAATAAACTATTTTCAATTCATAGAAAAATTATCGTCAACGTATAAAATAACAACTTAATAAGATATTTTACAAATCTTTAACTCGACCAATAGAACGCGTATTGCATCGGATTATTCACTCAAAGGTTTGGAGTCAAAAACATTTCATATCATTAGTAGAGTCGAGTGGATTTCATTGTTTTGTCTTTATTGTGGTATCAATAATAATCCATTTCTAAGAAACGCGTAATACAATACGCTACAGAAAAGAAGATACGCAAAATATTATATATTATAATGTAGATCAGTAATTCTCAATCTTTTTTCAACTAAGAAAAAGATTTACTTACCTTTAACACATTGCGTAAAATAGTTTTAAATATGCGAAATAAAATAATATGTATTACAAAAATTAAGGGATTAATTACAAGTTAATAATAAGAATACTTTTAATTTGATGTTTTTTTTGATAATTACATTTATATTTGGTCGTAAAAATGCCAATTCTACTCTAATATCGTATTCTACTTTTAACAATCTTTTTTCAGTTTTAATGTTGGTTAATGCTGAAAATCCGAATTCACACAAATAATCACTGATGTAGATCATACGAATAAAGTGGATTAAGTTTACTTAAAACTTCATTGTTTGATTCGAAATGTTCCATTATTAATAAATGTAAATATGTAAAAAAAAAAATCATGCGCAAGTCATCCCTGCCATCGTCCGTAACTCGTTCCAGCGTTCATACTACGCATTTTTTAAATAAAATTCCTTCATGAACCAGATAATAAAAAAATATTAATCACTTAAAATAGTGCATACATCACGCTTGTATAGTACAGGTTAACACAAATGGAAAATAAATGTAATTTCCCCACATCCGACAAACCAGACCAGAGGATAAAAATAACTGAATCCCGTTTTCATTGTAAACAAAACACACTCACCTCCATGTTACAATAACCGGCTTAAAAATATAAAATTACGTGTAAAAATAACTTTCACAACGCACTAGATTAAAGACACAATGTTAAATTACACTTTTTATAGATAAACCTTTACTTTTAGCCTATTTTTCATTATAAATTAGAGAAAATATGTAAAAACAAAATTTAACGGCGACGCGCGTCCGACGTAGAACTCACTGGAATTCCAAATGATCGCGTCCGGCGTTTCGGAACGGTATGCGCGAAGAGGAGAGAGGATATTTAAAAACTAGAAACCGGTTTTTGTATCACAGATCGCTAATTTAAATCGCTTTAAGTCGCTTTTTTTGATTAATTTTGATTTTTAAACATTAATATTTAATTAATTTACAAGTACTATGTTATTAACTGTCGCGTATATTTTAAATAAGTTTTAATAATAATAATATCAAATATTAAATAACAAATAAGATATGTCATTAGAGAAACTTTTACATAACCCGTGAATTTAATTACCGATAATCCCGCGTAAGGTAGAGATCCATTCATTTTGTATAATTTCAACTTTTTATTTGCAATTTTATCATACTAAAGTGATTAATTTCTAGCATTTTATTAATTCTATATAATCGTAAAGTGTGTAGAAAGTTTAATTTATAAATTGTATTATATATTATTACTCCTATTTGCATTTATTTCTATAAATTTTAGTGTAATTATATAAATTGAAAAACTAAAGCGCTTTTTAGCTAAGCTATTCATCGCTACGGAGGCGTGTGGGGGGCTCGCCATTGTTTGAGGTGACGTCACGATTTCGTCATGTTTTGTAGTTCATGTAAATAATTTTATTTATAGAAATTATGTTTTTAAAAGTAAATCACATGTAATATTAATTAGTTATTATGAACGCTAAACAATAATATTGAAATACCAAAGGTTTTAATTTAAGACTTGCAGTCGTTTCACTTTTAAACGTTTATTTTTGTAACGCATATGGCGTAACGTCATTCAATTTTGTTTTTCTTTGAGTTAAACAAGTAATTTATTTTCAAGATCTTTTTAACAGTCGCTAAATCCATTTTTAAGACTAAATGTATTATAATTGTGACTTCGAAGATTTTTTCTTAATTATAACCTATTGATACGAAAATAAATCCAGATAAAAATATAAGGCAATCATTTTTTAAATATAACTTTACACGTTTCTTACTTTTTACATATGTAAATAACTGATAATAAAAAAACACTAAATATATTAAAGAAAATAATAATAACCGTAAACAAAAATATATACAATGAGTAATTTATCGATAGTTATTTGCATAAGTAATATTCGCATCACTTTTTCAGTAGCGTTGGATTTAAGAAGTTTATTCAAGTGTTAAAATGGGATATAGAGCAGCGGTTCTCAAACTTTTTTGGCGAAGGAAAAGCCTTAATATAATTATAAAAAACTGATTTATATGTATTTATGAATAATGTAATATTATTCATAGATGTAATATTTAGTTGGAATATTTAGATGTAACCTTATAATCTCCCTTTGGTAGGTATTTTTTTGCAGTATTTTGGCCCTAGGGTTCCATGGAACACCACTTTGAGAATAGCTGATATAGAGCATTATCTTACGCACAAAATACGCTTTCATGTGACACAATTCCTGTTTGCATTCTAAAATAATACAATAAAATATTATTCTTAGTATAAAACATACCAAATGCTAAACAAACTCGAAACAGTACGAACATAACTGATAAACAATATAAATATACGTCAAACAATAATCAGCAAGCTATTAATTATATTAAATAAATTATTATGTTGAAAACATATATCTTAAATTGTCTAGCGCCATCTATTATTAAGTAGTGTAACTATGACAATTTAAATCTTTATTAGTTTCAAGTTTTCTACTAGATGGCGCTACAAAAAAATTATTTGACGCTCTTATAATTTTATAAAATATACTTGCACTCCAACATATAAGCTTTATATATAATATTTTAACCATAGGCATAACTTTAAAGATAAATAAATTAAATTAAGAATAAAGAATCAATTTGAATATAACGACTTAAAAACTCCTTTCGACAAATTAAATTTTTTGTTAGTTCAACTACTGACTGATAGATGGCGGTAATAAGATATATCTCTAGCGCTACTCTTCAACGTCGATTCTATATCTACAAATAGATAACCAATTGAAAACGTATTTCCTAGTCTCCTCGTCATTTATCAATGTTTTTTGTATATATCATTTTTGATTCAAATTTTCAATGGAAGTTACTAATGAAGTTTAATGAAGCAAAGTTTTGCACTCAATTAACCGTGCGTCTTGGATAGTTTAAAAGTTATGAACGTAATGTTGGCCTATGTAAAAATTTGTTAACTACTTTGAATAACGGTAAAAATCAAACTAGGTAGTTTCATATTAGACAATCTATTTCAAACGTCTGAGTTGGAAATTCAATTAGTAGGGCAACATGTTACATTCATCTATAAATTTACTGTGTATTTTCAATATTTTAGAAACAGTTAATTAAAAAAAAAAGAGAGATTTGTCAAACCTCAAATTTTAATTCTGACTCATTAATCAAACTTTAGGTTGTGAAACAATTTGATTCATGAATAAGTTTGTAAAGACAATGTATAATTCATTGGGTAGCTTTTTAAACGATTAAAATGTTCATTTATTGTAATAAAATTTGAATTAAAGTAATATTACAATAGATTTTATTACTTGACAGCTGTTGCCAGCGACTTCGTTCGCGTAGTAATGAAGATATAAAGCACTATTAAGTTTAACTTTAACATGAAGAAGCAGTTATTGTGACATAACTGTAATAGTTAGACATATGGTGTCGCAGACTTTTTTGTAGATATTGATGTCCTCTATAAAACTGTTGTACATAACTTTGCTCTATTGTTAATAATTTCCGCAGCGTATGCAATATAATGAATTTTTTTCACACTGGGTTACTTTATTGAAGTTTTCATACGGATCTCAAACGTTTTTGAAAATATTCTATATCCTATGTTCATTATCCATATAGGATTCTAATGGTTAAAGAATTGTTCAAATCAGTCCAGTAGTTTCGGAGCCTATTCAATACATACAAACAAACAATCAAATGTTTTCTCTTTATGTATTAGTATAGACAAGTAAGACAGACCCACCTGATTGAATGCAACAAAGTAATCCGCCAATTCAATCAGACTAAAGACATGGAGATGCTCAATCCTTTGTTGATGAAACCAAGACTCCTGAAGAACCCGAAGAAGACTATTTTACTTGGGACTGACATAGTACTACTAAAGTTCCTAATAGCAAGATTTTAAAAGCTGGTTTTAATATACGGACTTTAAAGATCTTAAATCGAAAATATTTTTTAGCTTGCCTGTATGATATACTAGGTACAATTCTTGCTTAGCTTTAAAAATGTAATACAATGAATGTAAATAAAGCCAGTACCTAAGTATATAAGCACACCAACATACACACAATCATCTGTTAACAGGAAAATAAAAGTGGGTAATAAAATAAAACAATTACACAAAAAAAAACCTTATTAAATTATATATTTATTTATTGTACCAAAAATAAAAAATAAAACAATTGACACAAAAAAAACCTTATTAAATTATATATTTATTTGTTAGAAAGATATTTAAAATAATCTCAGATATAATTATTAATTATAAAAGAAGAAAGCAAAGGATTTAAATTGAATGTAATGAATGTCAAAAAAACTCCAATCTCATTCCTCGTGTATATTTCTCAAATGTTTTCTCATGTTTGTATTATTTGAAAATTGCTGAAAAATAAAACAATATATTATTATTTATTAACAATACTATAATTTCAGATTTATTTCGGATTTGCGTGTGAATTAAAATTTTGCAATCTCTTATTGGATTTTTGCCCGAAAACTGGACATTGGCAGAACTATCTTCATTAGACGTCTGAGGCCATTAATATAGAAGAATAAGAGGAAATAGAAGAGATTTATTTCTAAATTTCAATCATTTTCACGAAATATTAAAAAAAAACACATCCATTGCCTAACTAATATTACTATTTTATATTGTAATATAATTTAATGACCTAAAAACACTTATTTTGTCCCTTCAGAGGTTAATCGGAGAATTCAATGTCTGTGCCTAATTTGAGCTGTCAAACCGTTCTGTCAATGTCAAGTTGACATTGTCAACTGTTTTTAGGTAACATTTTATTTTAGGAAGTCCGACCCTTAATTCTCATTGTAATATATCTAATTCCAATATAATAATAATAATAATAAATACTTTATTGCTTTAAAACATAATAATAACAATACAACAACAATAGGAAGCAGATTTAGAGCAATTGGCGATCTTATCACTAAAAGTAATTTCTTCTATATAACCAATTGTCATAGGAGAAGCAGGGTTAGCATTGGGCAATGCAATTTAGATAAATAAAATACATAAATATAAGTAAACTAAATACATAATGAACATACACATATATAGAAATATTATTCAGAAGGAGGGTTGAAAACAACCCATAGTTCAAAAACGCTGGTTTAAGTGATACCATAAATATTATATTACAATTAAATTTCAGACATAATATAACTGTTTCAACTTGTGTACCTTACAACAAATTTTACACTTGAAGACAGTGTCAATGGAATGCCTCGCTTTAGAATGTTTCTCCAGGTTGCTTTCACTACGAAAATACTTTTTACACTTCTTACACTTGAGGCTGAAATGTTTACATTCTATTTATAAAAAAGCCTAACATAGACTGGAAATGCATAGTCATTAGAATTTATTAGGCGAATAATAATATGTGTGTTCTTTTGTACCAGCAGTTGAAGGTGATGATATTAAATAAATACAAGGTTCTCGTGTGAAGTCGTGACGTTCATTGAACTTGTTTATTTTGATTCAGCTTATATACTAAAATAATGCAAAGCGAACACTATTAAATTTAACTGCCTTTGTCATTGTTCTAATGTTACTATTGCTGTTGGCCACACTAACTACAACCGACCCAGTACGGTGGCCCGCTGCTTGGGCAGTCGTGACCAAAGGATGGTGCATATATGGCCAAATATTGCTGCTTGATGATTATTTGAGATCATCCCACTTCTGACACCAAATATTGCATGTAGTTTTGCAATATATTTTATATATTTGAGTCCGAGTAAGGAAAAATGCCCTCTTCTTTTTCAGTGTTTTATTTCAGACTGACAGCTTTGACAATTGTATTATTTTATAAAACTTATTCTATTTTTTAATAATAAAAAGGAGGTTGCGATCGCCAACAGTTACCTTAATCATTGTACTTTATTGTTATTATTGAAGGTGTTATGATTTATTAGTATATATTTATTAGTTTCAAACTAATGATCTTAAGTCTAATATTACGTCTGTTGACATAACATAACTGTGGGCTTATCACGAATTTAGTCTGGCTTTCGAATCGAGCTGTCACAAGTAAAACGGATCCGTTAGCAATCGGGATCATGAATTTTTACTAACGACTAATGAGCACCAGCAATCTATCAAATGAACGAAAGATCGAGACGTTCGAAAATTAACAAAAAATATCTAAAATATCGTAGTTCCAAATCCGCACGCGGTGGCGCTGCTCAAATTTCCATACAGCAATCGAATTGTTTCGAACTTAACACTACCCTCAAATATCTTGAGTCGATACTGTCCTATCTCCTATAATTAAAATTTCATTTAATTTGCAATAATATAAGTCCTTTTTATAATATATTGCATTGATATAATTTTGTAGGTAGCTATATAAATAAATTCTATTTTTTTACATCATCCAATTAGTACACTTGGACTTGTCAAAACACAATGATAATATGCAGCAACTGTAATAGTGTCTCAAAATGAAACCAAATTGCTCATTATTAGACTCTACAATGACTTCGGAAATGCTATAACGAGAAGAATACCACAAATAACTCGTCAATCATAGCTTGTATATGAAATAAATAACAAAACAATTTATATTTTTTTAAATTAGCTCAGATCCACGGTGCAACCACACAGGTATCAGCCTACAAACAGTAACATATAAACAATTTTCATAGTATTATGTCGGACGAAAATACGGACGTTTCCTACTCAGGAACACTTACGTAATCATTCACGAAATTACGGATTTGACAGCGACGTCACGACGGATAGGCCACACAATGCTTATTTTATGGACATTTGACAGGACTTTTTACGAGCTTATGTGTCAAAATTCACATAAACTATAGAAGTGACGGCCGTATCACGAAACTTCGAATGTGCCTGAGTAGCCCCCTGATATCGAATCGATTTTCATTTTGCGTTCAATTTACAATCTGAGCTCCCATACCTCACTTAGGGAACGATTCAAGGAGTTTAACATCCTAACAGTATCATCACAATACAATTTCATTTCAATTCAAATAATATAAAAAACTAAATACCTGTCCGAATTGAGGTTATGTTTGGGTGACTCGAGGAAGTGTCTCCGCAAACCCTTCTCAGTTCTGTAGCGCAGGTCGCACTCGACGCAGTAGTGCTGCTTGCCGATATCGACATCGATATGTATCAACTTGCAGTGACTCCTCATGTTAGAGTTAGACGCGAATCTCTTCTCGCAATGCGTGCATTTAAAGGGCTTCTCTCCCGTATGAGTGCTGGAACGAATAAAAAATACACATACTCCTTGATAGTTTTTTTTATTACTAGCCCAGCATATGACCACACTCCGCCTGATGTTAAGTTAGAGTGCGGTCTATGAGCATAGACAACTGTTACCACAGACACTATGCCGGCTTGAGGAGACGAATGTGCTCTGTCCAAATTAACAGGGTACACTCCCCTTGCTATCCCAGCTACTTCCAAGCTAGGCCACTTCACGAGTGGTGGTACTACCCCGGGACGACATACTGAGCTAATGCCATTATCAGTCTGCCTACCACTCTTTAAAATTATTAAAGGTTACGCTTTAGTTGAGGACCCCAGGATTTACTAAATATGAAAATGTAGAAATTTTTTTTTCTAAATTGTGCCAATTTTTTTAAAAAAAGACAAGTTATAACGGGCTATGACGGCCGTCTACTAATATAGAGCTAACTCTAACCTAACCTTTTCGTTATTCGTACAGTTTTGGGGTCCTTAAATAAAGCCAAGCCTTATTAAAAATAGTCAAAGCCTTTTTAACTTAACCTATTACAATTAGAGATGTTCCGACTAGTCGGCCACTAGTCGGTAAAGCCGACTATTCGGCCACTATCGTAGTCGGCGACTAATCGGTAAAAAGCGCCGACTATCCGGCTTCTTACTTTGTGTCTATTTCTCAATAAAATGTATGTGTTACTTCCTTGTAAAGAAAATATATTGATGACATTTATCAAACAAAATTAGTATCTTAATTAAAAAACAAATCAACATAATATTTAATGACATATATTGCAATACTGCGTGATGATATTTGAAACTATCGTCAAACTAGTGAGCTGTAAAATTCAAAAAACTTTTTTTGTTATTTATATTTGTCCAAATGTCAGTAGTGACTGAAATTGCAGCGAATCAGCTGTAAACGAAGCGTCACGGGAATCCCCTAAACCGTAGTCGGCTTATTTACAACCGACTAATCGGCTAGTCGGCCAAAGTCATAATCGGCACATCTCTAATTACAATATAAATACACTGGAGCTTATTTCCGAGCCATACAATCCACCAATACTGACCGCAAGTGTATTACCAACTTCTGCTTCTGCGGGAACGTCCTCTCGCAAACATCACACGAGTACTTGCATCTGTTCTTATGCACCATTAAAAGGTGCGTTTTCAATGCATTCTTATTCCTGAAAATTAATTATATACTTTTTTTTTATTTATTTACTTTTAGTAAATGGGTTCCAATAGAGCGCTTTTACTCGTCAATACATATGAACTAAATGTATTAATTTAATAATTATCAATCTGATTTAGCTGCTGTATACTGGCATTGTCCACTTACATACTAATGTCATAATAATATATAATAAATCTACTAAGTATGACGTAGAAGAATAGCTGCTGTACAAGGGGTATTGTCATCCTATTGTATACCTAAGGGTAAACATAAAATGACATAGATTATGTCCAAGCTTTATTATCAGTAGAACTTTATAAGTAAGACTTGCTAAGACTCTACAATGGCTTCGGAAAGGCGTATGACCAGAAGAAGACCACAAGAAAGTTGCCAATGAGATCCTTAATAAAAGCCACATCAATGGATGACAATTCAGCAGTTCTAGCGCTATATATGCCAGTTAAAATTTTAAATTACCTCAATACTTTCTTACAATAGCTGCAAACAACACTTTCCACATCAGAGCCACATCTCAGCCGATGCACGGAGCAGTGCCACGGACGCCTGACCGTGTGACCGCAGAGAGTACACTCAAACACTCTTCTGTGAGCCAACACGTGCTGACTGTACACTTGCGGATTTGAGAACCTCAGTGTACATATCTCGCACATGTATTTGCCTGCATTCTGATGATGAAGAAGAAGTTCACACAGTTATAATAATAATCATAATAATAAAATAAAATATAACAGTATATTGCGTTCATAAAATATTTAACATAGAATTGTCTGTTACATGTAGAGTTCGTAACAATTTTGCTTTATTTTCCTATAACACAAGCAACTGATAAGAATCCAATTGTCACTCACCTCGGCATGTTTCATAAAATGATTATTTCTAACATCTTCAGTTAGAAACGTAATACCACAAAACTCACAATGGTACTGACTTTCCATGTACTTCCTCCCACTCTTCCTGTTCTCTATCTCCTTCTTTTGTTCTTCCAAATTCAAATATACAATTTTAAAATTGTTTTTAAACAAATTCGATCCCGACTCTTCAGTTATACAACCCTTCGCTTCAAAGTCTATGGACTCTTCTCTCTCTAATTTCATATTAGGTTCTAATTCTAATTCTAGAACATTGTCTGTATTCCTTTTATTGTTTCTTGCTTCATTTATAATATTCATAAACTAAAAACACAAGTTATACTACTAAGTATAAGTTAATTTTTCTACTAACCAGTAGATGGCGTTGCCTAACTCAATATCTTGACCAACAATTTTAAGTTACAAATACTCACACCAGCAGACCCTTCTTCGTGAAACTGCAACGATTTTAACACGTTAACTGCCTTTTTGACAACATTAAAAAATTCCATACAAAATTCTACCTTATTCAGGCATTCTGTGCATAATTTTAAATTTTCAGTTTCCTGCGGAACAAAAAAGGTCAAAATTATGGCATGAGTCAAGCCTATCCAATTAAAGTTAATGTCAGGCTACTTCCAAGCTGACACTTAAAAGTATAAGCCATAAAATAGAGCTACAATTGATACAAAAAGAATGAACTAAATGACACTTTAGTTAAGCTAAACCATTTACAAGCTAGTCCCGAAACATCATAACTTGCCCCAGAGATATAACCTAACATAATTCTCCAGCAAACAATTTATTTATCATTATTTTTATTAATTTATTTACTTTTAGTAATTGGGCTCCAATAGAGTGCTTTTACTCGTCAATACAAATACAAATATAAATGAAATAAATTTAATAATTATCAATTTGATTCAGCTGCTGTATACTGGCATTGTCCACTTACATACTAATGTCATAATAATATATAATAAATCTACTATGACGTAGAAGAATAGCTGCTGTATAGGGGCATTGTCATCCTATTGTATATCTAAGGGTAAACATAAAATGACATAGATTATGTCCAAGCTTTATTATCTGTAAGATATTCGTCTAACTTACTTAAGTTTTTTTCTTGACATGAGTGTTTGCGTGTGAATTAAATAAAATAAATTATTGAATACCCAACATTGGCAGAATTGTCTTTAATAGATATCTGAGGTCATTAATAAAAGAAGAAGAAGAACTAGTCTTAAATAAGTAATACCAAAATTAACTACATACACTAATAATTACATATTCATTGTTACAACAATAACTCACGTTAAAATCAAAGAAATTCTTTAAAAACGCTTTATAATTCACTGATCCCATCACAGCTCCTTCACAGAAACAAACTGTACAGAACTCCATTTCTGAGAAACACTAAAAACGCTGAAACTCGACACCAAACTTTATTTCGAATTTTCTTCCTTCTGTTAATGACAGCTGTTAAATTTCGTTAAAAGCAAAGAGATTGTTACCTATACAGCTTTAGTTTGAAATTTTTTACAAGACCGAATTTTTTATTTTGTCTATCAATGAAGAATTATCGAAAATATGAATTTATGTTAAATCGAAAACCATTTCATGATATTGCTTCTATTAGCTGTACATTTTAATTCCAGTTCAAAAAATGTTTAAAATAGAGAAGTTACTTGAAACAAGTGTTATGATGTTGGCGGTTTATTCTAAAAACTTTTTAAATTATTTTTGTTTTCACTTCCCGCTGTCCATTTATATTTTAATTAAGCTATAAATAACCAAATATCTTTACTTTTTTTTAGATATATCATACACAGTCAAAATGTAGAGTTAGATACCTTTTAAAACTATAAAAATATGCAATAGTATTCCATGTAGGAAAATAATTAAACAACTTCAGTAACTAAATAGTTTAAATAATTTAGAAATTACAAAAGATTCAAAATAAGGTCGTGTATACACAATGCAATCTTGCAAAATCGACCTATTTAGTCATACGCGCTTGGGGGAGCAGCGGTGAGTAGCTCTAGTTAATTTTTGTATAACTACTAAAAAACAGTATAACTTAAAAATATACCATTTATGCTATGCAAATAATATGATACTTATTATATAAATTTTGTTAAGCGTTAATTTATACGCACTATGCTGCTAATTTTGGATTGGTTTGCAGTGGTGTTCCAAGTTAACGTATATAACATGTCTGCAGCGACTTTAGTTACAATAAATCATTATAAGACTTTAGTCTTTGCGTGTATGTTTAAAATTGTATCATCGAATTAAATTTTGTTTTAAAATTATTAACTAAATATGGCGTGGTGTTTGCAGGATGTTTGACGACATCGTCGTTTACGTGAAGTAGAGTCCAAGAGAGAAAGAAGAGCCCATATATCTTTGCTAAGGTGAGAATATATTCTAATTGGACCATTTATTTCTACACATTGTATATACAACTAAAGTTATTATTAATTAGCTGTACTATGGGACAAAAAAACACGTAGTACAAATACCTACTTTTTATGCCACGTGTTTATTATTTCAATATATAATAAGGGCCGTATCACAAACTTAGTGCAATTAATTTGTGTTTTTACAGAAGTAATAGTCATTCCCAATTGGATTCAAGTGAGGCATACACTGCTAGAATGACCCCCAAAATTTGGCGAAATCGCAAAAGAAGATCAAAGAAATCGCGAATGATGTGGTCAGGACATTCGACAGATAATTTTGTGACTGTTACGACCGAACCTGCGCCTGAGCCGCGGATTGCTACTCCCATTATTGAGGACAGTTTCGATGAAAATACATGTGTAATGATCACAACGAGCCCACCGACTTATCTAACAGAAGAACAAGTGACGGCGATCAAAGAGAACATTGAAGAAGCAGTATTAACGATGTTGGACAAATCGATCTCTGAAAATGCCACCTCCGTTCCTATCTTTGAAGGCAAGCCTCGCTATCATAATGGGATGCTCTTGTTGTTTTCGCCCCACGCATCGACCCTCACCTGGTTGCAAGAAGCAGTGAGGGGGCTCCATTCACCTATTCCAAACACGATACTGGTAGCTGTGCGCAATCAGGGGCCAGGCAGGTATGTGAAGGCCAAAATTGTAATCCCCAAGAATGCCAAGAGGACTCTGGACGGTCTTTCCATCATGCAATACTTTAGAGCGCAAAACCAGAGGAGCTCACATGACGGCCTGGAGCTCGGGTTGGCTTCCTGGAAATTGCAGAGTCTCGTAGGAGGGGAGATTGACAACCACATAATCGTTGGCATTCCACAAATGTTTGTTCCCAACTTGTTGAAGAGGAAGAACCGTCTCTATTATACTATAGGAAATGTTTACGCTGAATTACTTGAAACTAATAACCCTCTTCAGAGGGAGAGACCGGATGAAGCAAGAATGCCAATGAATTACTGCAGTGACCACACACATTCAAATGAGATTCCACTATCTGAGATCCCTCCCAGCTACATGCCATTAATCAATAGAATTATAGAAGTTATACCCCCACAAGATAGTTTTCCAGGACCTATAGATTCATGGAGGAGAATAGTTCCAAGTGAGTTCATCCAAGATCTCCCAGCATCCCATGAGATAAATGATCACGGCGGAATGGATGATTCTGAGCGACCTGTGACCTTGTCACCTGCAAGCGACTCCAGCTTAAAATATGAACTGGATTCAGATCGGAAGGATTGGGACGATGTCACGGAAACCTGGCGACTTTATTACAATGGAGGAGAGCAAAATTGAAGATTACAAAACAATGGCGCTATGAACGAGTTGTTATAACTTGGAAACCGTATGAAGCGATTAAACGTTTACGTAAATGAGGGTAGTTTCCACTGAACTTAATATTTAAGAAAAATTACTTATTACATCTGTCGTCGACAGAAAAGAGGTTGCGGTGGCAATGTAAATTATGTATATATTTTTTATAAGTAAACATGTCAAATTTGAAATGAAAGAATGAAGGAATGCGAGAGAGGAGCGAATAGGGAACGGATGTTTGTGATTAGATATAAGGAAAAATATAATGTAAATAGAATTTTAAAGAGTTTGATTTAAAGATATACAGTCCACTGCTAAATTGGCTACTACATCTTCTATATGTATCTTTTTGATTTTTTATATTCATATAAGAGAAAGTGTCGCACTAATGTGCTGTTTTGTATTTCATTATTGGTGTATTAAATTCAAATAAATATTCGTATATACTTGTCTTTTTATCTCTTCGCTTGTTCGGCCGTGATTCAAAATTCGCAGACTGCATGGCTTAACCCCCGATTTACAAGCCGAACGTCATGATTCACATGAAGCTACAAACATCAGTGGGCTTATCACGAATTTAGTCTGGCTTTCGAACCGAGCTGTCACAAGTAAAACGGATCCGTTAGCAATCGGGATCATGAATTTTTACTGACGACTAACGAGCACCAGCAATCTATCAAATGAACGAAAGATCGAGACTTTCGAAGTATCTAAAATATTGTAGTTCCAAATCCGCACGCGGTGGCGCTGCTCAAATTTTCATACAAATCGCTTGAAGCGAACTCGGTTCGAAAGCCAGACTAAAATTCGTGATAAGCCCACAGTACAAAGAACGTCGTTTCGTCGCTCATTGCGAAACAGAATCGTAAATAAATGGAACAAGTTGCCACAGATATTGACTTCATGTACAAACATCGGCTAGGGTTTAGCATCGTGTCACATGAATTTTGGACTGCATTAATTTCTAATACAAGTGGTTATATACCAAATAAACATCATTACCACTTCTAAAACTTTTAAATTTCCGAATAATGAACAAAACAATAAAAAAAATTACGACTTCATAGTATTGGTGGTAGGCAGACTGATGATGGCATTAGCCCAGTATGCCGTCCTGGGGAAGTACCACCACTTTCAAGCGGAACACCCGTGAAGTGACCTAGTCGCGTTTCGGGATCAGCTTGGAAGTAGCCGGGATAACGAGACGAGTGTGCCCTGTTAATTTGGACAGAGCACATTCGTCTCCTCAAGCCGGCATAGTGGAGTCGACTGTTGCGCGCGGACATATGTCCGTAGTAACAGTTGTCTATGCTCATGGACCGCACTCTAGCTTAACATCAGGCGGAGTGTGGTCATATGCTGGGCTATCAATAAAATAAATAAAATAAAAAAATTGGTTATTGAATACAATTTATTAAGTGACAAGTTTATGAATTTTCTTTTAAAGAATTGTGAAAAATTAGTTCATTACAGTGTTTTATATCTAAATAAACTATAAAACCAGGTAAAACATAGAGTAAGATGCATAATACTATGAAATCATAAGTGATTTTTTTTTATTGTTTTGTTCATTATTCGGAATTGTAAAAGTTTTAGATTGTTTATTTGGTATAAAATATAGGACATTAATGTAGTCCAAAATTCATGTGACACGATGCTAAACCCTAGCCCAGCCATCTTCAAGACTGGATAGTGGTTACTGGTTACATACAATAAATGAAAAAATCCCAATTCAATCTGACAATTTCTTTATTTTATGCACCAACTGCTTGTGCTTGTAAAGCGTGCCGCTCTGCGTGAACGTCGCGTCGCACAGCTCGCAGGCGTACGGCCGATTCCCCGTGTGACAATTCATATGATTCTTCAACACTTGCTTTGACTGAAACAAATGTTTTATGTACAACACCTGTCAAAACTGTATAAGACAAAAATCACATATATCAGCGGTTCTCAAACTTTTTTGGCGAAGGAAAAAGCCTTAATATAATTATGTAGCGAGCTGCCCATGTGCTACAACCGGATTGGTCGAGCAGGCGCTGACGTCACCTCGACTGCGTAGGCGCGAGGGGTTGCGAGACGCCAAGCGCTTGCTCACCCCAGTTCGGTATAGGCAAACGTAGCGTTAACTTGGTGTGTAATTTAAATGTAACTCTATCACGTAAGACTGGAATGCCAATAAACACACATAGAAAACCGTAAAAGAGTATTTCCTTTACAATTATAAAAAACTGATTTATATGTATTTATGAATAATCATATTGCAATGTAATATTTAGTTGGAATATTTAGATGTAACCTTATAATAGGTATTTTTCGCAGTATTTTAGTCCCAGGGTTTCGCGGAACACACTTTGAGAATGGCTGACATATATGTTTTTTCTCCCCTCTTCCTTACATCTAAGTTCTTGTTTTTTTATTTTCATTATTTATTTATTATTAACAAACCAACACATGAAAGTAACAACTACACTAAACTAGAGAAATAAAGCTAAGTTTGGTAACCTAATAGTTGTGTTAGACATCTGAAGAAAACTATATACATTAATGATTAAATACGAATGCCAGTCTGCTGCTCGAACATAGAGTGTTATAGGAAAGCCAAGAGCAAAATAGATTTGAGCTTCTTAGACTTCTCTTGTGTAACAGCTGAACTATGTATTTTTGTAATTTTATTAGCTTTTTTGGCGAAGGAAAAAGCTTTAATATAATTATAAAAAAACTGATTTATATGTATTTATGAAAGTGTAGTATCTATCCCTTTATTACCTTGAGCATGTCGTCCTATCCCATAATTAAAATTTCATTTAGTTTATATATAATAGTAGTCCTTTTTATAATATACAGTCATAATGTAACTTTGTAGGTAGGTGATTAAATAAATATATAACAGGTCATAGAGAATGCAAGAGAAATATATTACTACATGTAATACTAGCGGCCCGTCCCGGCTTCGCACGGGTGGACATTTATTTTTGAAACATTTAGAATTTTAGAAAAAACGATGAAAGACATTTTTAGCAGTCTTGAGTTACATTATTGTAGTTTTAGTAAGAATCTTTATTTTTTCCTGTAATTTACATAGCCTATATTGATCAGTGACAATGTAACATTCGAATGGTGATAGAATTTTTGAAATCGGTCCAGTAGTTTTAGAGCCGATTCGTTACAAACATACAAATCTTCCCTCTTTGTAATATTAGTATAGATATGTATTTAGATACATTTTTCTTATTGCATCTGTATGTATAGCATTAAGCTCACATGTATGTACCATTTTGTGCAATAGAGTTTTATTTATTAGTCATTGGAACTTACACTAAACTTCTTATGACAAACTGAGCAATCAAATATCCTCGGTTTAGGCAGTTTGTTATGGACAAAATTAATATGATTCTGCAATTTCTTCGGACCGACGAAACGCTGAAACAATAAAAATCAAATTATTAAAGCAAAAACAGAAACACTATTCCTTTACACGTAACAGCCAACAGCAGCCTCTACACAGCTAAATCCCAATCAGTGTCACCAACCCCAAGAAAACAGGAGAAAACAGTAGGAGGACTTTTCTCAGTCGATGAATCACTGCTCATTTTATCAAAGACATAGTAAATATTGTTATTTAACACTACATTTACCAGCTTCAATATACCTATTTCTACCAAAACCAAAAAAGTATATATTTATTACAAATATATATAAAATAATATAAAATTCATAAAACTAATTCTTCTGTTATAAATTAAAGAAGATTAGAAGAATTAAAGAAAATGTTAGATGCAGTAGGAATTTTAATTTGATCTTGCAAGACCGGTCATTTTGACTGGTCTGGTAAATCTAGTGTTAATATAAACGGCGGGATTACATATATTCACTAATTGAAAGCTTGAAAGCTGTAGCCTCAACACAATACGCAATACAATAGGGCTTTAGCCTGTAGCTGTCATTCTCAATCACATAGACTGCGGTCGGGGAAGAGTAGATACTGCCATCTAGTGTCATTGCGTTTTATTACACAGTGGCTATCAAAAAATATTTGCATAGTGTAATAGGTGGCGTAAAATTAGAAATAAAACACAAAACAGGGGCATCAATGTGAAAACAGCTAATCTACTGTTAAAGTAGGGTTGGTAATACTGATCCCACTACAAGTTCAACAGCCAATGGTCTTTAACCCCATCAGCTCTACATGACTATAACCCCATGGTTCTCTAGTCCGTCATATATGAAAATGAAATGAAAATTTGAAAAAAGAACGTAAAATATAACAATTAGATTAATGACAGCAAGAACCAGAGACCCCACCACCAATAACCTTTCTGACATGAAACTGTCACTCGAGTGTTCACTCAAACAAATGAATCCCACCTTATCGCAATCCACACAACTGTATTTGCTTATTTTATTATGAATTATTTGTATGTGTTTGCTCAAGTATTGCTTGGATATAAAAGTCTTCCCGCATTGGTCGCATTTTAATCTGAAACAAATTTACAATTATCATTTAGCTATTAATATCATTGTCGGTGTGAGTATTTTTATACATATTGTAGCGGCTACCTACACTGCCATCACAGCCACATGGCCTGGGCACATGAGGTCGCAGCAATCAACCAAGTTCGACCAATGAGCGTGAGCTGCTTATCACGTATCAGCTCCGAGGACTTTGTGTTTCAGTTTCTTATTACAATCGTCACTCACTGGTTTCTTTTGTTATGACGTCATAGCCGCTACAATATTATTATTATTTTATTAATGACTTCAGATATCTATTAAAGACAACTCTGACTATGTCGAGTATTCGGGCAACAGCCCAATAGGAACTTATAAAATTTTAATTCACACGTAAACCCTCATGTCGGAAAAAAAAAATTATTGTATAATAAAACAATGAACCTCGACTTTTAAATTTTTAAAACTTTATTATTTAAATTGTATTTAGTTTAGCAATGTTCTTATTTTCTAATTAGATCCTGTTGTGAGTTAAGATTATGAGTGTTGGCAACACTGATGTTTGAAGAGTTGGAACATGGATGTCACAATAAAAGATTATTTTTTATTACTAAATTGCGTATTAAAAGAGGTCTTATTTATAATGTTTTATTCTGCTTACACAGGCGCCTTGGGTGGTCCTGCATTTACTAGAATTGTGTTATGATGTGGAGTCCTAACTCAAGCCTATATCAAGCATTGGTGTTTTCACTATCCTTTTGACAACCTAACCTTCTAACCTTTTGACATTGACATAAAAATGAATTATTCCCACTCACCGATTAGCCAACCCGGTGTGTCTGGAGCTTTGCATCAAATGCAGTTTATAAGTGTGGATGCTCCGATAGTGGATATTGCACTCGGCGCAGTAAGCGTTTTCCGGCTTCTGCGTTTGATGCACACCGGCCATGTGTATCCGTAAGCCAGAACGACCGCGGTAATACTTAAAACATATACCGCATTGAAACATTGGTGTACCTTCTGCGTGCAACCTAGAACAACAACCACAAGTAACTGAGATGTTTCCATACAGAGTTTCAAAGCAAGCAAAGTGCATAGGGCCTACAATTGGATTGTTATAATTCTTAGTGTGATATTAATTCCTAGTCTAGTTGTAGAGCTCTGTTTGTGGAAATAAAAGCGAAGTTTACAAGGAGGTCAGACTACTCTCTGTACGACAATTGTATATATTAAACGCTACATTATCCAGTCACCAGCACTTCATTAAATCCCCGCACTACTCCCAAACAAACAAAAATACTCCAAAAAACTAAGAACGAAATTTGCTAAAAGTTTTAAATAATTTTGTTTCCCCTTTATTTACAACTAGCAGTTGCCCGCGACTACGTCTGCGTAATAATGAAGATATAGAGTAAATGCCTTCCACACCCCTTTTGCAAAATCTACTAACTCCCTCTCCGTCAAATTTCTAGTTTGTAGCAAAAAAATTATACAAACCTGCGAGAGCCCTTACAACTCCTTAATCTGGCCCCGTTGCAAAATCCGTACTTTGCAGACGTCAACTAACTATAACCTACCTCCCTGACAAATTTCATCTTTGTATGCCAAGCGGATTTCGAGAGAACTTTCGCTTTTATTTTCATTGAATTAGATATGAATTACAATGTGAACTTAAAATAAAATGAAATATATCTTAAAAAATAATTGGAAAACTGACAGCACATTTGATCGCCAAAATAGACATCGAATTGTGTGAACTCAAAATGTAATATTTCTTTAAAAAACAATTGAAAATATTCTATAGCCTATGTTCATCAGGGATTTTTTACGATTCTAATGGTAAAAGAATTTTTCAAATCGGTCCAGTAGTTTCGGAGCCTATTCAATACATACAAACAATCAAATGTTTCCTCTTTATATAATAGTATAGACAAATTGCTGTCAACTCTCGGTTATGCTTTGGCCTGGGCGTCAATTCATAAGGTTGTACCAGTATTTCTGTTTATATGTATGCCTTCATTATATTATCAGAAATTCCTTCCCTTCCACCTTTTCTACCTAACCTAGTGTGCGTGCGTAATTATGTATAGGTAATCCGATTGTTGATTAGTCCCACAGGACAAGCTTGGTCTAGAGTGGGAACCATTGGTGAATTATTTATGTTCTGTATTGTTTGTTCTCATTTCTCATTAATTAATTATCTAGTAATGAAATTTTTGTGTTAATTGGATAATAATAAACATATTTCAACATTAGTTTTATTTAATATATTTTGCCACTCAGAGAAAACTTTTAATATATCACTTAAATGTCAGTACCGTGTCATGTCCATTTCTAGAATTCACCTGTAAATTGTGCATTTTTTTTGTCACAATAAATATTATAAAAGAGTTTAAAAATGTTAAAACATAATTAATGAATAAATTTGACCATTTTCTTTAAGAATTTCTACCAAATTTATTTTATGTGTCAGTACCGTGGAACGGAAAATTTGAAATTTGTTTCTCGCTCTTAACGCTTTGAAGTTGTAGTAAAATCCTTTCAGATTTATATTTTTAGAGTAAAATAGATAAATAATATTCATAAATAAGTTAAAAAAGTTTCATTCTAATATCTTGAATTTTTAATCAAAAAAATCACAGTTAGAACGGAATCACCCATATATGATATAGCATATAAAATAGCAGCAATAATAGTTTCCAATTGACTATAGTTAGTATGATCTCTGATACTTATTTAATGACTTAAATGCGAGCGAAGCCGGGGTAAAAGCTTGTACGGTATAAATTGTTTGTGTAAATGTCAGTGTATAGATTGGATTTGTTCAACATACCAGTTTAGTATGTTTGTCTACCCGCTCATATGAAATGAAATGAAATGAAAATCGTTTATTAGTATAGGCACTAAAGGCGTGCGCTTGCTCATCGTTAGACTCTACAATGGCTTTGCGAAGGCGTATGACGAGAAGAAGACCACAAGAAACTCGTCAATCATAGCCTGTACATAAAATAATTCATAAGAATTAAAATTAGATCAGATTCACGGTGCAACCACACAGGTATCAGCGCTCAATAATATGAAAGTAGCCTGTTGATAATAAAAAATGTTTATATCGACCGGGAATCGAACCCACGACAATGTACAGTAATGCCCCGCTTTACGCGAGTGATACGTTCCGGAAAAAACTGAAATTCCCGCGACCATAGAGAAGTTGATGACTACATTATGTTTATACGCACTCTTTCGCATAATGCGGGGCATTTGAACGCGAAACTTGAATAGTGAAACCGCGCATAACGGAGTCGCGTAAAGCGGGGTATTACTATACATATGTCATGGGAAGAAAACACTCACAGCATATGCGATTTTAACGATTGCTTGTCTCGCAACTTTTTATTACAGACGTCACACTCGACCGGCTCGTGAAATAGCTTCTTATGCTGTGTCAACATGGATTGGTCCCTGAAATAAAATACAATTTTATTTTCTCTATATTTTCACTTGATTTAAAGTTATTTTCCTTAAATGTATTTGTTTCTTATTTTATTTTATTATGTAACATCTAAAGTATGTATTTTTGTAATTTTATTAAAAGTGTTATCTATGCCTCTATCATTTTGAGCATGCCGTCCTATCCTATAATTAAAATTTTATTTAGTTTGTATAATAATAATCCTTTATATAATATGTAGTCCTAATGTAATTTTGTAGGTAGGCTTAAAAAAGACAAGAAACATCTATATTTGAAAAAAATGTCAATGGTTTTTTTAAATTTAGAACGAACCAATATGAATTATAAACCTGTCGGTGAGAAGCAGAACTAAAAACGTCTTATACAATAAAAATAGATTACATATATACTAACTGAAACCTCCGTCTGCATATTCCACAAGAATGTGCACCTTTGTACACGTGTTCATTATAATAATGTTTCGCAGCTCCACCGCGATCCTTGCAGTAATACTCGCACCGTGTGCACTTGTAGGCCAAATAATGGGACTTCAGATGCGTATTGATGCATTTATCTTGGACGTAACATTCGCAGACTGCACAGAACTCATCTCTAACCTGCAAATAAGTAATCAACATACATTCTGCCCCTAAAAATAATTATATGTAATTTCTATTTTTCTATTTCTAATCCATTAGATTCCTATTGGAACACTTGGACTTGTCAAATTACAACTGTATGTATCAATACAACAATATGCAGCAACGACGACGGCGCCCTCTACTCACTCCAACAACAAATATTAACTACTAGATACAATCAGGTTTCACAGACTGTCATTTGCAGCTTCATTCATAGTGTAAAAAGCTTTGTCAATTAACGTTTGGTTTATACGTGTTTTAAATTGCAGTCCATTTTCTTTCAGTTTCTTTGACTCATTGAGATACGAAAAAACATTTTTTTTTTAAATTAATTTACTTTTGGTAAATGGGCTCCAATAGACCGCTTTCACTCGTCAATACAAATATATAATAAATGATATAAAATTATTCAATTTGATTTAGCTGCTGTATACTGGCATTGTCCACTTATATACTAATGTCATAATAATATATAATAAATCTACTATGATGTAGAAGAATAACTGCTGTATAGGGGCATTGTCATCCTATTGTATACCTAAGGTTAAACATAAAATGACATAGATGACATGTAAATAAGACAACATCAATACATGGCCGTTGTTTCCAATAATACTTTTTAACATTTTACTGATCGGAGACTGAGATTTTCTATAACTACCCACCACTTATACATTATTATTAAAACTACCCCAAATCATCATATATAACATTTATACTACTGTAGTGTATGTATATTAATACATGCAACACTGTCTCGGGCATTTTCATAGCAACACCGGTGCGTCAGTACGACAGTCAGGTGTGACATGCGTGGACGTCCAGGAGGCTGTGACTGTGTAGGCGAGCCAGTGATATAAGTGTGGAAATGGCAGATATTACAACTACCTAAGAGACTTCTCCATATCACATAAAACACTTTGTATGTCAAAGGATTAATAAAAATAATACTATATAATGAATACATACATTGCTCTTAACGTGGACGGAATCATTGTGTTTTTTAAATCTACCTTCAGTCTTGAAGCCCAACAGGCATTTGTCACACTTGAACTTAATATTGCCCTTAATCAAATTGCTCAAGGACAACTCCCTCAGCTGCAACATCTCATCGTGACTCAACTCCACTATGCTATATTTATCTCTATCATCTTTGTATTCCTCTTCCTTTTTACTCCTTCTCTTCTTAACTATCGGACTTATATTCTTCTGGAATGTTTCCTCTTTAACTATCTCTTCACATTCGATCGCCATTTCATCATCAAAATCAAATTCGTTTGTTTCTATCTTTATTACATCAAACTCCTCTTTGTTGTCAGTTATAGTTTCTTCTTCCTTTTCTTCTTGTTGATAACTACGTTTTCTTTTGTTCGCTCTAATTTTTTCATTATTTTGACAATTTGTATTAACAGATGAGTTGATCAATGTACTCGATTGTGTTTGTTTCTAAAAATAAATAAATGAATATACACTCAGTATTATTGACGTCAGGAGAAATATAATACAATATTTACATATATGTGGGATCAAGGGTGGAACGGAACGTGAATGAGAGACGAAAGATGCGAAAGAGTGAGAGAGGGGATCGTAAGGAGAGACGGGAGTGTTGGTTGGACGACGGCAAAAGACGGTGTGTGATTTGCAAGGCGGTGTTTATTTTAATTATTAAAAGACGTTATTGAACTCGAAGCTGTGTTTAATTTGGGACCCACATATATATAATTTCGCTTTTCAAAAGGGTTCTGCCACCAAAAAAAGTTTGAGAACCACTGATCTACACAAACAAACAACTTTAAATCGCTCTGTTCTAAAATTGCAATTCAAATATCTTTATTGTGATGTCACAATTATAATTAAGATGTCAGTACAGTTTAGTGTCAATGTGACACCCGGTCAGGGCACAGCAATATAATAATACAATAATAATAATAATAAACAACTTCAATTAATAAGCTAAACTAACGTATCTTGATGATGCCACATGAAGTGGCGAAACGCGTCGAGACAAGTCATTGCAAGTTGGTGGAGGTTATTTTCCTTCATCGACCTAATGTAGCGGGAATTATAAGCAACACAATTTTAAATAATTTCCATTGACATTTAAAACAGAAATGCTCTCTTACCCCTATTTTCTTCTGTTCCTCCTGCTTATTATCAATGTCAATACTATAACATTCAGTTATAGATAACCCACTTAAAGGTTCTGGTTTTCTTTGCATCTGAAAATTATTAATATTTCTATATATTATAACCTAGTTGTCAATGACAGGAAGGTTTTGTACTATTGAGTTTTAGAAGATAATTGTCAGTTTATAATTTAAGATATTTGGAATAAGGCAGCCATTCTCAAAGTGGTGTTCCGCGGAACCCTAGAGCTAAAATACTGCAAAAAATACCTACCAAAGGGAAATTATAAGGTTACATCTAAATATTCCAACTAAATATTACATTGCAATATGATTATTCATAAATACATATAAATCAGTTTTTTATAATTATATTAAGGCTTTTTCCTTAGCCAAAAAAGTTTGAGAACCGCTGGTATAAGGAATTTGGATGTTTTTTGTCTAAAACAAAACTAATAAAAGACTTGTCAGAGGGCTGAGGAGGTGAGTTGTTGATTGAGTTGAAGTAGTGGTTCCTCGGTAGGCGAAGCAGGCACTGGTCAGGCACAAGGGTCCACGGAAACGAATCGTTCGTCGTAAACACTAGCAATGATCCACCATTAAATTATTATTGTATAAACTAAAAATCTACTATTTCTATATGCCTACAAGTATTGCTATATGTAACACATATATCTTTTTATAATTATTATAAATTTTCAATAGTTTAAAGTATAATTCAATTTAAGGTATGAAAGATACATATTATAATGAAGAAAGATGAAAATAAATTCACTATACATCAACATATGATAAATACCTTAGAATATTCCTCCAATAATTCGCTTGCGTGTTTCGCTTTCTCTTGAAATTTATGGAACTTCATTAATATACTGTTACATTCCCAACAAATATTCGCATTCGTGTTTAACTAAAATATCAAATCGGAATTATTACCAAGACTGCAATACAAGTTTTCACATAACAAATATATTTATAAAAATATAAAGTTTCTATTTGAAAACTTACTGTTAAACCGCAAGAAGTTAGTAAATTAATAACAGTCGATTTTAACTGATACATTTTTCTATCAGAACTTAAACAAATTTTGCAGATTTCTTCAATAGAGCACAATGTCTTACTCATTTTTATTTCTACACTGTTAATAAACAACCACTAATTATTCATATGTTAGTAATATCTTCCAACCCTTTAGAACTTAGTTCCTGTTTTATTATAGAAACGCAAATAATAAAAATTTCCGATTTTTATTTACTTATTGCCTTTCCACGACTTGTTGCCATTACGGCTTATATATTTTTTTGTTATGACATTTAAACATTTTGCTAATGTCAAATCAAATAGTGTTTTAGCGTACGTTTAGAAATCATATGTTATTCCTAAACGACTATTAATTAATTAAGTTTTAATACATCTAGATATGATAATAAATATATAAAAACGTGAAATTAATTAAATATTAAATAAGAAATATCAAGGTTCTATATTTTATAACCTTCTTTTTTCACACCGACATAGACAGTCAAAAATCGATAAAGTGTTATAGATGTTTCAGGAAACTAAAGTGAAACACTGGGAAAGAAATATTCGTCAGTATATAGTTCTTTTCGTCATGGGCGTTTACTTATAATTTCTTGTTAGGTTGTCGATGGAGCTATTTATTCGGATTATACAAATCATTATCGTATTGAATAATTATAGTGTATTGAAAGATGAGTGAAACATTGGATTCTATTGAAGAAATCTGCAAAATTTGTTTAAGTTCTGATAGAAAAATGTATCAATTAAAATCGACTGTTATTAATTTACTAACTTCTTGCGGTTTAGCAGTAAGTTTTCAAATAGAAACTTTATATTTTTATAAATATATTTGTTATGTGAAAACTTGTATTGCAGTCTTGGTAATAATTCCGATTTGATATTTTAGTTAAACACGAATGCGAATATTTGTTGGGAATGTAACAGTATATTAATGAAGTTCCATAAGTTTCAAGAGAAAGCGAAACACGCAAGCGAATTATTGGAGGAATATTCTAAGGTATTTATCATATGTTGATGTATAGTGAATTTATTTTCATCTTTCTTCATTATAATATGTATCTTTCATACCTTAAATTGAATTATACTTTAAACTATTGAAAATTTGTAATAATTATAAAAAGATATATGTGTTACATATAGCAATACTTGTAGGCATATAGAAATAGTAGATTTTTAGTTTATACAATAATAATTTAATGGTGGATCATTAGTAGGTTATAATATAAAAAAAATATTAATAATTTTCAGACACAAACAAAACCAGAAACATTAAGCAGCTTAACCATAAGCGAATGTTACCACATGGAATACGAAAACGAAGAACAAAGAAGAATAAAAATAAAAGAAGAGAATGACGATTTAAATTTGGAATTAGGAGAGAATTTAAATTTAGAATTAGAAGGAGACGATTTAAACTTAATAAATGAAGCATCAGATGAGTTCGAAGATCTTATTAACGTGGAACCGTTTGTGAAGAACGTGAACCCGTTGAACAGTAAGAGATTGCCGATGACCAATGATGATGGTGCAAAATATGTTATAATGCAATTGAACCACGAGAAGATGCTGGAATTAAGGGAGTTGACATTAGACCGTATATTGGGAGGAGAAGTCAAATTTAAGTGTGATAGGTGTTTGGTGGGATTCAGAACTGAAGAGAGTTTGAACAAACATAATAGATCTGCACATTTTCCAAATGAGGTAAGTGTCAATAATAAAGGCGTGCACTTATAACCTTCTAACCCTGAACACAGGTAGTCTATACTAATAATGACTTGTGACGACATTCCATTTATATTTTTTAATTTTTAATTTTTGCTATTGATATTAACAATATCTCCCCCCCCCCCCCTTTCCCCTATTAAGTGTAATTATTTGTTCTCAGACAAGACAGGATCTCTGCACAATATGCCAGTGTTACATTCAAAGGAAATACGCGAACCTGCATGTAAATTCACATTACATCGCATATAGATGTGTAAAGTGCACACACTTTTCTAAGAATCGCGCTTTAGCTCGTAAACATTATTACAACGAACATGCGTTCAAAGGGGCTCTCGTTTGTCGGATATGCAGACGGAGATTCGAGTGAGTATATAGAAATAGTGAGACCTGTATTCTGGGGGGCTGCTCAGGCGCACTTCGGACGAAAATACGGACGTTTCCTACTCAGGAACACTTACGTAATCATTCACGAAATTACGGATTTGACAGCGATGTCACGACGGATAGACTATTCAATGCTTATTTTACGGGATTATATTTCAAAATTCACGTAAGCTACAGAGGTGACGGCCGTACCACGAAACTTTAGATATGCCTGAGTAGCCCCCCAGAAACTATAGATTCACTGAGTAGAGTTCAAAACTTTAAATGTCACTCAGGCATACGAAACAAAATAGACCAATCACACGCTTGAAAACTTTTTAACCATAACAATCTCTGTTACACGCATTTGTAAGAGATCGTTTCAATCGTTACTTATTAAAATATAAATAACAGAAAAAAATATTGTAGAGTCTGACGATGAGCAAGTGCACGCCTTTAGTGCCTAAGCTAATAAACTATTTTCATTTCATTTCATATATCGTATTATACTGAAATATTTACAGTTAATAAAATTGATATATAGTGAAGTTCTAATATGAAAATTTAAGAATTATAGTTCAACTAGAAAGCATACAGAAGTTAAGTTTAATAGTTGCAACATTATATGACCAAAAAACAAGCTGTTACTCGCATTTCAATCAAGCTGGATGTTTTGCTTTTATATAACTCTATATGAATACTTAAAAAACAGGTAAATATTTCTTTTAGATCTGGATGCTTGATGTTTGAACACGTTATTTTATTTCAGAGATCAAGCAACATTGATAGAGCATAAAAAGATTCACAATCCACTTGTGTGTTGCATTTGTAAGAAAAAGTTGAAGAATAAGCATTCGATGAAGGCACATATGTTGTAAGTTTATTAGTAACATCTGTTTAGTAGTTTACCCCCACCACATATCGAGTTAAGAGCGGGTTACGACCACACGTGGGTTAACTCACAAACAAGTGAACCATAATAACACGTAATTATTAGTGGTATGTATGTATGTATATATCTTTGTTCCCTTACATCATCCGTTGGTTATTACTTGAACTTGTCAAAATACAATTATACTTAATAATACAATACGCAGCAACTGTAATAGTGGTTTGTTCACTTCAACAACAGATATAATAATATTAAGTATTAGATGTCATTCTAAGATTAATTTGGAGTAAAAGTTAATTATAAACCTGGCAACATTTATTCATTTATTTTGTGTTGGTAACATATTTTTTGTAGTAGATGGTAACACTGTAAGAACACTGGTGAACTAAAAAACTGCCTTCTAAAGCCACGTCTCCTGCTCCTGTGTCTTCCAAACATTAGACAAAAACATCGAAACATTGGGGCGTGGCCGTATACATTTTTGTATTCATAGACAAAAACAAAAACAAAAACATTGTGTAGGCTACGCCCCAATGTTTCGATGTTTTTGTCTAATGTTTGGAAGACACAGGAGCAGGAGACGCGGCTTAATATTAAAGATATTTTTTGATGTGAAACATCTATTGGCGCGGGTATGAACCGGATCGTTGGCGTGGCGACGCTTGCCACGCTATACTAAAGTATATATACAGTCTATATATAGTTTTCTACGAATTTATTTCTGAAATCTATATCATTTAAGAAGTTTTCGAATTTTTAATTTTTGTATTTAATATAAATAAATGTTTCTTAAATAAATAGTCATCATTTTCTGTAAAAAAAATTCATAGTATTTAATTTTTTCATTAAACAATAATTAGTTCCTGTTGTAATCTTGTCTTTTACGCATATGACTTGAATAAACTCGATGTTTCACATCTGCCAGGCGTCCCGTGACGGCTCACATTTTTTTTTATTTCTCACACACTGGATTAATTAAAGAAAACCCGACAGTTTCGAGTGTAAAATGCTTTATTCATTAAATTAGTATTATCTGGTTCCAGATTACACGCGGGAGGGACGCCGAAGTATCAATGCGATATATGCTTTAAATACTACCGCGGTCGTTCTGGCTTGCGAGTGCACAAAGCCGGTGTTCACAAGAAACGGAAGCCGAAGAAAGCTTACTGCGCCGATTGTGATATACATTTTGACAACACGTATGGATTTAAAAAACACGTTAAGGAGAGCCCGAAACATATTGAAGCAACTCATCGGTTAGTTTTTTCAGATTATTTGATTGTATGTGCTTATATACCTAGGTACAATGGCGTTGCTGCTAAGGAGCTAGCAAAGAAAATTTTCCCCACATTCGGAATACAAATAAACCAGATTCCAGAAACGCGACTTTAATAATGGCAACTTACTTACTCGAACATCTTAAAATAAAATTTAAAAAAAAAAAAGTTTTAATAGAGAATTTTTCTTACATAAAAATAGCAAGGGCCCCTGTACTAGGTTCGGAAACCTGTGACCTTATCACGAATTTTAGTCTGGCTTTCGAACCGAGTTCGCTTCAAGCGATTTGTATGGAAATTTGAGCAGCGCCACCGCGTGCGGATTTGGAACTACAATATTTTAGATACTTTTTGTTAATTTTCGAACGTCTCGATGTTTCGTTCATTTGATAGATTGCTGGTGCTTGTTAGTAGTTAGTAAAAATTCATGATCCCGATTGCTAACGGATCCGTTTTACTTGTGACAGCTCGATTCGAAAGCCAGACTAAATTCGTGATAAGCCCACTGTTCTACTGGGAACCCCGGTTATTGAACTAGATGTATAGTATGAAGAAAGAAATATATAAATACCAGATTATATACAATGATCAGAATAAGTACACTTATCAAACAGAACACTTGCGGGGAACTCCGCTGCATTCTTAGTATAGTTGGGGCTCCTAGTTTATTTTTTGCCCCAGAGCCTTTGGTTACCTAGCTAGGCAACTGGTTTGGTACTAGTTTTATTTATATAGTATGTAGTTCATACATTTATCATCTGCATTGCTCTACATCTCAAAGTTAGTTCCCTTTATATTGCAATTATATCATTTCACCGGCATAGTTTTTCATATTGTTGTGGGTTATGTGGTTGCACCGTGGATCTGATCTAATTTTAATTCTTGTGAATTATGTGACTTATGAATTGTTATTTACTTTTTTCTGAATGAAAATTCAGTTTTTTTTTTGTTAATTATTTTATGTACAGGCTACGATTGGCGAGTTTCGTGTGATTTCTACTCGTCATATGCCTTTCCGAAATCAGTGTTATAATCATTGTCATAACATTTCAGATTGATATGCGATAAGTGTGGCGATATATTTACGTCGAAAAATATTCTAAGTCAACATATACAAAAGAAACATAAAGATAAATCTAAATATGCCTGCAATGTTTGTTTTAAGGTAAATTTAACTTTATTCAAACTAACATTAGAGTTCAAAACTTCAAACGTCACTCAGTCGTACGAAACAAAATAGACCAATCACACGCTTGAACATTGTTAACGTGATTCTTGACCAATGATAACAATCCACTGCAACTGTTTACTGTCGCCTAGCTGTCACTACGTTCTGTTACAAGCGTTTATAAGAAATCGTTTCTAGATATTTGATATATAAGTATATGCAAGATATTATTGTTTTATTTTGATTACTGTCTAATGGTTGTCATAATTATTACTACATACAAATGGAATAAAATGCACTCAAGTAATGATCAGGTGATCACAGTTCAAACCACACTCGAGCGTTATCTCTGAATATCCCCCATAGTCATAGGCGTAGCCAGGGTGGAGCGCTTGCCCCACGCTGGCTCTGACCTGTAAGGCACCTAAACAAACCTAAAAAACTTAATTATCTAGGTACTAACTACAATACTTAATATCTGTAAGAAAACTCACACTCAACAGACGTCAGTCAACACAAAAAAAATTAACCGGGGTATAGTTTACTAGTTACATATTATTTTAGACTGCTGCCCCACCCTGAGCCCATGGCTGGCTACGCCCATGCCCATAGTATAGCATCAATACTATAAAACAAAAATTTCAGCCTTTCGCCGGACCGAAGAAATTACAAGACCACATTGATTATGTTCACAAGAAGAAACCAAAGCCGAAAATATTCGAGTGCAATATTTGTCACAGAAAATTGACTGTAAGTAGCTTACTGTCGCAATTATGTGACCCAGTAAATCAGATGTAGTGTGACGCAGTGTATATAGTTTTGGATGACAGCTTAGTTCCAATAAATTGTTTTCATTTTAGCTGTGATCTATTTTACATAAATAAATAAAAAATGAATAGATAGCTTCTCTTAGCTTGTATCATTCATTACTAGTTAAGCGCCACCTAGTGGTGATTTGTTACTTTCATTATATCTCACTAGATGGCGCTGCAAAGTAATATTTTGTGCTTTTTTCAGACGAAGCGGATATTAGCAAACCATTTGAACGCTCATAAAGGAGTTCGTCCTTTCAAATGCGATTTGTGCGAGTCCGCGTTCACACAGAGCGGCACTCTTTACAGGCACAGGCGTATAGTTCATCTAATTAAAAAAATATCCGACTAAAACGTGTTTCATTTCTTTTTTCTTAGTTTTGCGTATTAAATATTAATTTTTATATAGTTTATATATATGCCCTAGTCTAAACCAAAAATAATTAATAGTTCGTTATTTGTTCTAACAGTATTAACAAAACCTAGACGATCTGGTAAGCGCAGATCAATAAATTAGCTTGTATTTCCACTAGCGACCAATAGATGGCGCTAGTAAAAATTGTATTACTATATTAAGACAAAATATCAATATTAGACGTAACAACACGAAGTTGGCTGTTAAAAATAAAACAAGGCATATTTAAACATTTTGTATATTCAATAATTTGTTAACATCTCTTAACCTAACAACTTTATGAACACGCTGCTTGTGTTTGTACAGGCCGCCATTTTGTGAAAATGACTTATCGCAGCGGTCGCACTTGAACGGCCGCTCGCCCGTGTGGCTATTCAGGTGCCCTTGTAAACCGTATTTGGTCTGAAATAAACAAATGCATTATTAGGGGCCACTCAAGTATTACGTAAGCAGATTTTTTTACAATTATTAATAAAGCAATTTCATTTGACAAATGCTCATCAATATAATCACCGTAAACGTTTTCGTGCAGATCGTACATTGATGCTTCTTCTCAACACTTTTGCCTTCGTGTCGCCTCTCCAAATGAATTTTCAAATTACCCGCCGTACTGAATTTCTGAAACAAGTGATAACTTTGAATTTTAATAGAAATAAACTGAAACTACATTTCGTAGACTAGTATTTCAATGATGATTAATTAAGACAATTGCAATTTTAAATATACTATTATATTGCTGTGCGCTAACAAAGTGTTACATTTCGTAGACTAGTATTGCAATGATGATTAATCAAGACAATTGCAATTTTAAATATACTATTATATTGCTGTGCGCTAACAAAGTGTTGCATTGGCATACAATTATACCAACATGCAATAAAGATATTTGAATCTTATTAGAAAATTATCATTTGTTTCACTCCAAAGTCTCCATCACTCGTGTCTTCGAACACACCCCCGTGTTACAACATTGTTAAAATATACCACCAGATGGCGTGGCAACTGTTTCTAGTAATTAATTTGATAAAGTTTATATATAATTTACGATTCTTTTGACATGAGTGCTTATGTGTGAACTAAAATGTTGTAAGAATTGTCTTCATTGGACATCTGAGACCATAGTATCACATACCTGCTTGCCCCACCCTGTCTCTGACCTGTAAGGCACCTAATCAAACCTAAAAAACTTAATTATCTAGGTACTAACTACAATACTTCATTTCCGTAAGAAAGTTCACACTCGACAGTCGTCAGTTGACACAAAAAAATTAACTGGGGTAAATAGTTTGCTAGTTACATATTTTCGACTGCTGCCCCACCCTGAGCCCATGGGACGTACAGAACATAAGGATTTATGTACCTTATCGCACATATCACAGCTGTAATCAAGCTGGTTCAAATGCACTATAGCTATATGACGTTCCACGTAATTTTTATTAGTGAATTTCCTTTCGCAGTGAGGGCATTCGCATCTGAAAAATATAACAATGGTTACTGTTCTGACACCACTCTCAGACTGGTTTGTCTTTTTTAGGGATGTTGCGAATATCCGTCATTACAATTAAAACTGTACGGAGTGCATCATGTTTAGCAGTATTCGTTAAGATGATTCTTCAAATATTATTTATTACTTAAACTGTTAACCGGGGAGCTTCCTTTCTAATTAGGTAACACAGAACGGGTGCGCTTCCACTAGGACGTGTCAATACGTCACACCCGTAGACCGTCATTTATATTACTATTTTTTTATTTCTACTTCAAATAAATGAAAAACTATGAAATATACCCATATTTAATGAAATATGGTTAATGGTGTTTATATAATTTTTACTTTATTTTTTCTACTTCTTTCATTGTTTATATAAAACTATTTTAAATTTTATAGTGTTTATATTGTAATAGGCTAAGTTTAATTCATTTGACAAACACTCACTGGGGCTGAATATGTTTATTCCCTTTGAGATGTATCCTGTACTTGTACCTGTTGCCGAACTGCACATCGCACTCGGCGCAATAGGACAGCTCCTTCTCGCGCCTGCAGTGGGACAGCATGTGGTACTGCAGCCGCTTCCTGCCGCGGAACTTCATTTTGCAAACTTCACAATCGAACATTCGCTGCTCGTGCGTGATTCTAGAATCGTAAACAGTGAGACTATACTTATAGACTGAGACTTGCTTACATGTATTTATAATATTATATACACCTCCTTCCCCCACTTTACCCCTTCTCTTTCCAACTACCATTAACAAGACTGCTAGTATACCCATATGGTTATTGTCGATGACAGAATGACATAGGAAGGAAAACAATAGAATAAGGAATTTGGTTCATTTGTTTTAAATTAAGGTGATACGGGTAGTTGTTGTTGAGTCAATTGAGGTAGTCGTAATAGGCACAATTACAATCGACCAATCACTGACCTGTTTTAACTCAATTCTAAATTCAAAATTCCTCCTGTAGGTGAATGACCTATTGTAACTGACCTAGTGTGGGAGTCCTAGCACTTTGCATACATAAAAATTATTAAATTCTTATTATTATTATTAGTAAAACAAACCCCTCACCTTATATGCTGTTTAAGATTAATTCTCGACTTCATAACTTTACCGCAAATGTCGCACGCACAGGGATCACCATGAGCCGTGTACAGATGATTCTTTTGCGAGCGTTTTGAACTGAAACAAAAAAACACACGAATCTGCCTTAACCTTTAACTACTGAGGTGAAAGCCTCTCAGGTTTTGAGAAAATATTAAGTAATTAGTTAATTTAAAAATGCTAAGTGTTTTCTAAACTTTGAAATAAAAGTTAATTATATACAAATAAATTATTTAAAAAATATTTTTTTTAAAATTTAAATACATCCACTGAAGCTAAATATTAAACACTAATAAACCCTAAAGATTTTTAAATACAAGCACATATATATACGGGTCTCTGAGGCCCCCACTTCAGTGTTTACATTTATTTATTTTGTCACCTACCTACAAAATTACATTATGACTACATATGATAAAAAGGACTATACCGATTTTTTTTAGAAATTGTATGTTATGTAAACAAACTGACCTACTGCTATTATTTATGGTATAATGACAGATCTAGGGATGGGCATATATAAAAGTGACCGATTGATTAATTGATCAAAAGTAAAATAAAATAAAACGTATTTTGATATTAATTCTCTTTATTCGATTCGTCACAATTAGAGTAACTCTAAGATTCACTAATGTGTAACAATAAGTCGTCGTAAAATAGCAACCAATAAGCAGAACAAAGATGAAGAAAGTACGCGCACACGCCATGAAAGACAATGAGTCAGATCCACATTTACGATTTTTGTGATTTCTTTTATTAAATGTTTAAAAAAATGCACTGGTAATAACACAAAAATAATTATAATTTATAATAATTTACATTTAAACTATTTCTTATCATTGTAACAATTTCTAATATTTGCCACGATCATTCATTATTCTACATTAGTACACATCACTATTGTTTCCATAGACTAACCCAGTTAGAGAAAAAAAAAAGTTTGACAGATTTGTAATTTTTCGGATGGTTATTTTTGTAGTTAATTATTTATAGTGAATTATATCGTTTTATTTGTAATATTTATAGAATATCGAAAGAAAAAACTTTGAAATATTGTCTTAGTTTATCAGATTTTTTAAAGTGTTCGTTATAAAGCCTGTTTTTTGTCCACAAATGTTTGTTTACACAACATACAAGTTTCAAGTCATGATAAAGGGATAAAAGACTAATAAAATTACAAAAATACATAAAAATAAAAAACAAGAACTAAATAGATGTAAATATGTATGTATTTAATATTTAGTTATTAAACAATTCAATATACACCGATGTTCTGGTAGATAATGCTCGCCTATGTATAAATAATATTACTAAAGGAAATTATTCAAAATTATTTTGCGGCCAACTCGATTTTCAGTTCGCCACTTCACGTGGCATCATCAGGATACGTGAAGTGGCGAAACGCGTCGAGAAAGTTATTGAATTTAGCGGAAAGTATAAGCAAAATAATTTTGTATATTGATCTCTATCTATGGATTTAACTAATTATAAAAATATTACTGTTTTTTTTTTGCAATAAAGAATTTATTTATTTAGCGGCAAGGTCGCCACGCCAATGATCCGGTTAAATCCACGTCAGTAGCTAAAGAGACGTTTCACATCAAAAATTACCTGAACACTTGCTCGCATTTGTGGCATCTGTAAGTGTCCTTATCATGATTCCTTTGCATGTGCTCTTCCATGCTGTGAACACTGTAATGTTTATACGGACAGAGATTGCAACAATACTGAATTTTGTGTTCCGAGAAGTGATTATTTAATAACTCGCTTGTATCAAATCTACAGTTACAAACCCCACATTCATTACCAGCTGACTGAAATTAAATTAATTTGAATAGCTTTAAAG